>JANJGK010000049.1:6166833-6209333 GCA_039081455.1 Macrobrachium rosenbergii
TTCGGTTGCGAGTTCTCAAAAAAAGGGATCAAACGCGATAACAGCTACCGAAATAGCCCAGGATATTGAATAGCTTTAATTGATATTCAAAAAACCTAGTAAAATAAACCATTTAGGTCATCCGAGAATTCGGCCAAAAAAAAAAAAAATCGAGAAAAAGAATCCGGGTGTAGTTTTTCAGTTGAATTTTATGGTAATTATTGATGTTACGAAAAAATGAAAAGAGTAAAGCATATTCAAACAAAATACGCTACGAATCCAATGAAAAGAGAATAACACGCTGGAATATTAATGAACTGCAAAACCTGTGAAAAACATAGTTTTGAGTAAATACATTCATTTAACATAGCTATGCAGGTTAGGAAAATTTTGCAAAACCGTGCTTCCTATTCTAAATGTTTTTGATATTTGCATCCTTTCTCTCGGCCCTTGATGGTCAGAACCTCTATAATAAATAGCGCAATTCGTCGTGAGAATGCTGGAAACCAACCTGAGTCTGAAGGGACAAGTTCTTGTAGATAGTGACACAAACTACACGTAAAGCTTAAGATTCTTGTGTCAATTTCCGATCGTCCTCGCACCTAAGCCATTGTGATAGTGAGATTTTTCAACAGTGGATGAAACTGTCGTAAGCCCAGTAAAGTATTTGTCTGTGTTTGTTTATTAAACAAGCATGACACTGCTGAACTACAATAAAAAAAATTGCTTTCCTTTTACTAAGAGGTTCTCTGTATTCATAAGCATACATACTTGTCAGTCCACGAAGGACACGCAGCGGATAATATTATCATTACATACCGGAGTAATGAGACCACTTAGTCATGTATTGCTTGCCCGATGGATTTCATCGTATATGAGAATGGAAGTATAATACAGAGCAAAGCTTAGAAGTTAGACAGCTAAGTGAGAAGAGACAAAAGGGAAATGATGAAAAGCAAAAGGCAAAAAAACAACATAGTTCATACCGGGTACAATGTGCCCAGTAAAGATTACTGTAAGGAGAAATCACCTAGCGGTAGCAAAAATTAAGTGAATGAGTGGATTGACAGAGAAAGAGACGGTTTGCTTTATCGCTTTGAAAATCAGTTCACCCATTGTCGCCTCGATCATATTACCTGTGTCTTAGTATTTTTTTTTTTATTTTTATTTTTTTGGTTCGTGGACTTGGATTTTAATGATATCGTTTACTTTTTGTTACTTTCAGTGAAATTTTTAAAATGCCGTTATTTATTATTTCCTTGATACTGAAAATATTCTTAATTTCTGTTAATCAGAAATATAGTAGGTTGGAAGTTCCAATGAAAATACGGCGAGTTTCAGGTAATTGTCACATTTCTGAGATACTGTAACGTTTACATAAAATACGATCGCGAAACCTAGAGACGTTTAGCATAAAACTTTGCTCGGTCCTGATGAGGAGGAGTATCAAAAAAGGGAATTAAAAGATGATGAAAAGTTAATGAATCAGTAAGAAATTTCGCCCAGAGGCTAAGAAGTTAATGGGTTTGGCAAGTTGCCGGAAATAGCTTGAAGATTTTCCTACTCTATAAAAGTCTATTAATGGCTGTCTTTGAGGTGAATAATTGCAAGAGCTGACAAACATAAGTGATTTGATTGGGATTTTTTGATTAAAGCAATTGCTATACTGTTAAATAATTGCACGAGCTGACAGACATAAGTGATTTGATTAAGATTTTTGATTAAAGCAATTGCCATACTGTTAGGTAAGGGAAACTGGTTACATTTTTATTAGATATATCTTCTGCACCATTAACATGACTTATGTACGGTATATATATATATATATATATATATATATATATATATATATATATATATATATATATATATATATATATATATATGCATTGTCATAGGTTTTATATGCAGAAGCATGTAGTTTGGTAAATGTATAGACACGTAAATGCAAAGCAACTATAATTTTCAAAAAGGAAAAGTTCTCATTACCTACCATCTTCTGAGAGGCACAATTTTTAGTGTTTGGATGACAGTTCTTGTCTCTTTTTTATAATTCCCACCTAGGTGACAAATATAACTGATTTTCCGATACGAGTAAAATTTCAGTGTTAAGTACACAGCGCCATCCATAAAATTCGATTATTGAAAATACATACGACACAGGCAGATAGAATACTAAAGTGGCTACAGCATTCACATTCGCAAGGTCTCATTGTGTGAATACAGAATAAATACTAACGGTAATTGTAAGGTATAATAAAATTTAAATAATTTTTGCCTGAAACCTGTATAAGCACTTGGCGAGGAAGGTAACTTGCCTCCAGGCTTAAAGAGGATTTAGGTATGCTGATGGCAGGTAAACTAAGCTTTGCCTCCATCTCGATATTCAGCCACGCGTAAGTTTTCGAGAATCCTTTTAATCAAATACCAGCACGTATGTAGGTAATTGTAACTAATGTCTAAATCATTATCCACAATTATCAGACCATTAAAAGCAGGATCCTCAACGCTCGAAAAATCGGTGAAATTCTTTTTCATATTTATTCAATTTGTTATTCATTTTTATAATATCAATTACTTCGTAATGTTGTTAATAGGGGAGAAAGCAATTTAGCCATATATATATGTGTGTGTATATGTATATATATATATATATATATATATATATATATATATATATATATATATATATATATATATATATATATATATATATATATATATATATATACATATACTTATTACAGCATTTTGAGTATAGGTTTATCCATGAACTATACGTAGGCTTATTTGGTATATAAACAATTTGCTCTGATCTAGTTTTTATATATATATCTTTTTTGGCAAAGAATACTATGGTTTGACATCAACATTATGAAAATGAAAACTCACAAATCTTACGCTTTACATATACTGTTTCCTTTTATATTTTGGGGATTTTAAATGTATTTGCAATATATGTTCTCTTTCTCACGCTCATCAGCAATGGCCAGTCATTACTTCATACATATCGTCTCTCTTTCCATGCAACTTATTGACTGTTTCTATTCTCAAATCCTTAAAACACTATATGTATTATTTTTCCGAAATCCCTTGACACAAAGCACAGTGCTCATCCCTTACCACAAACTCTTCAGTACCATTCATCTCCTCTACACATCTTCACGGCAGTGACAAATATGACCTAACTCATGCATTAGAAAACTAACAGAGTTAGCTCAACAAAAACACGTTCATGTATTGCGCCAAACTCTGCAGATATTTTTCGTTTTTGATAGTCCATATTTATTTATACTTCCACGCTGCCTCCCATCTCGTTTTGCATATCACCTTACTAGTGTTCGACATTAATAAATGAACGCTGGTTAAGTTAAGTATACCTTAGTTTTACCAGACCACTGAGCTGATTAACAGCTCTCCTAGGGCTGGCCCGAAGGATTAGACTTATTTTACGTGGCTAAGAACCAATTGGTTACTTAGCAACGTGACCTACAGCTTATTGCGGAATCCGAACCACATCATAGCGAGAAATGAATTTATATCACCAGAAATAAATTCCTCTAACTCTTCATCAGCCGGCCGCGGGAATTGAACTCCGGCCCATCGAGTGACAGTCTGAAGCTCAACCGACTCGGCCAACAAAGGGTATTATCTAAAGTAATCTTGCTTCTGTGTATTTTTATATATAATAATTAATGCATTCTTATTTACGTTTTAGATCAGAAATTCATGTGCCCGGTATTTTTAGGTTAATTATTTATCATCATACAATTCCATTTTTAGCCTTTTATCAGCTCCCATCTTCAAGTAAGGACCCGTCAGTTGTTTGAATTCTTCGCTGAATCATATCCCTAAGCATATCTTGATCCTAATGCAGTTACATATTAACCTTCACGAAGATTCTGCAGTCAGCATGGAGCCCTGTTATTATCAAATTTTGATATCCAGTATGCGTGAAGGTGCATGTTTTTGCACATGCAGCAGTAGACAGATGTCTTTATAAATACACGTGTCTAGGGTAGGTAATATACGCTTATGCCCACCAACAAAGAAGAGAATGATAGAGCGTGTCTGTTTTCGAAGGTTTCAGCCGTCACTCTGTTGAAATACCCCGTAGGGGGGTAGTGCCGTCAGTGCACCTCACGGGGTGCACTGTAGGCATTACTAAACGTTCTTTGCAGCCTTCCTTCAGCCCCTAGCCGCAACCCCTTTCATTCCTTTTACTGTACCTCCATTCATATTATCATTCTTCCATCTTGCTATCCACCCTCTTCTAACATTTGATTCATAATGCAACTGCGAGGTTTTCCTCCTGTCACACCTTTCAAACCTCCTTCTCTCAATTTCCTTTCCAGCGCTGAATGACCTCATAGGTCCCAGTGCTTGGACTTTGGCCTAAACTCTCTATTCCATTCCATTCCATTCCTTTCTGTTGAAATATTTTTTGAACATCTATTTTGAAATATTTATTCCACATTCCACGTCAGTGCCATATGGATTTCATTTATTTCGAAGTATATTTGGCATCGAATCAATGTCTTTCTTGGTTTGATGTCTAGATTTTTTTCTCGGTGCTTCCGCTTTTTATTTCCGAAGGTATATTGATGTATATGTCCAAATGTAAAGAGTTTGAGTTATATATTTATTATTTGTAAAGGAATATAAACGTTTTGTTTACTGCGTCTCTACCAGATATCCATAAAAATGGTTTCGAATACATATTGCTTTTTCATTTGTATATTTTGAAAATTAACATAGGACATATTATTACGCCGAAATAAATTGTGGGGAATTAGACATATTTTGATATATAACATGTTTCAGAAATTTGTAGGAATTTGTAGATTTACCTCTAACTTCATAAAATATACTCCACTGGAGGTCAGGGCTATGACGTGCAATATCGGTCCTTTGATGTTTTGCTTGCTGCAATAACATCGTCAGTGACTTGTGCTGGTTAATGGAGAGCCGAGGTAATGGAATGAGGAATGCAGTTTATAGTCAGGTGATGTTTTTCCCCTTTCTTCTGAAAATTTCAGCGTTTCTTTTCGGAGACACATTCCAAGTTTTATAGGTTATTGTATTTTTTTAGGATGGGAAATACAGATATTTGTCTTGGTTAGGTAGAAAATGTGGTCTTTGGTCCAATATACATTCGTAACATATACTTCCAGGTGTGAGTTTAGATGTCAAGGAGGTTTCTGTAGATTGTAGATGCATTGTTACCTTTTTTAAAACCTTGAATTTCTACCTGTCAGTTAAGTATCTGTAGACAAGTGAAGATGTTAAAATCTTAACTACATGTAACCACAGATAGAGTTATTACCTGTACATGGCCTTGGTTTTGAAATCTTATACTCGCTTTTAATTTCAAATTGTAAAAGGATTTTACGGGTCGCAGGTATTCATTGATATTACACACACACACACACTCACACACACACAAGCATGGGTGAGCACATTTAACCAAAATGCCTTCTGGAATTCTCGAATTTACACCTTTCGGATGCGCTTGTCACTTCAATGAATGAGATCTAAATGCAAGACCTTCTCGTACTCGGTGCGATACGTGACCTCGTCCTGATACTCCTGATGCGGGTTCGAATCCTCCTACGGACGTCAGAATTTCTTCATGCACGTGCATTCTGATCTCAGGCGATGTATGGCAAGCGTATCTAAAGACGGTGAAGAATTCTGTTACCGTTACGTAAGTTTCTCTTTCACTCTTCACCTTATTGTTCATGTTTTTACGTGGCTTTAGAGAGAAAGTATTCAGTGCCATTGCACATTTATTATTATTATTATTATTATTATTATTATTATTATTATTATTATTATTATTATTATTATTATTATTATTATTATTCAGAAGATGAAACCTATTCATATGGAAGAAGCCCACAGGAGCCATTGACTTGAAATTCAAACCACCAAAGAATATGGTGCTCATTAGTGAGAAGTAAGAGGAGGTAAGGGGGAATGCAGAAAGAAGAGATCTCGCTTATTAAAAAAATAAATTAAGAAATAGATAAAAATGCATTAAAATGCAAGGAGAACAGTATTGCATCTTCGCTTAAACCCCCGAAGTTCCAATTGAACTTGAACTGGTGAACAGTAGATGATCTCTCTTTGTAGAACACTTGGATAACATAGCTTTAAATCACCTGCACAGAGGGCTCAAGAACAGTGTGTCGTAGCTCTTAAATTCATATTGCAGCATTGACTCTATATTGTTCTCACACTTGATTTTTTTTTTTTTAGATATTACGCATCTTCCTTAAATTGCCTCTTTCTGTGTTGATCGTTCCTCGATCAACTGTGATTAGTTTATATTTAACTTTCTTTCTAATTCTCCTTTTTAGTTTTCTTTAAAAGAGAGCTATTGTGCCGGCTGTGTCTGTCCGTCGGTACTTTTTTCTGTCCGCCCTCAGAACTTAAAAAATACTGAGGTTAGTTGGCTGCAAATTGGTATGTTGATCATCCACCCTCCAATCATCAAACATGTCAAATTGCAGCCATCTAACCACAGTAGTTTTTTTTGTTTTTGTTTTATATAAGGTTAAAGTTAGCCATGATCGTTCGTCTGGCACCGCTATAGGTGCCAATAACACAGGCCACCACTGGGCTGTGGCTGAAAGTTCCATGGGCCGAGGCTGAGAGTTTCATGGGCCGAGGCTGAGAGTTTCATGGGCCGTGGCGGAGAGTTTCGTACAGCATTATACGCTGTACAGAAACTTCGGCGCATTTTTTATTTGTTTGTGTGTGTGTGTTTTTTTAATCAGTTTGCATATCTCGTGCTGAAGGCGTATCTTTCAGTGACTGCAGTAATCTTGTTTTCAGTTTTCACGCATCAGTAGCTTGGTTTCACGTCTCCCTCCCTTATCATTAGAAACTCGTGTTCACAGCAAATGGGGAATATCTGTAAAACTCTTGCTTTAAGGCTGTTCAGATAGTTTTTTTTTTATGATTCTCCCTAGTTACAATCATAAGTATCTCATGCCACTGTTAACGCATTACCCTGAAGTCTTTCGGCCGCTCTTAATGCGTTTTCTAATGCAATATCAAGGCCTTTGAATTTCTTGCCAGTATTCGTGATTACGTAAATTTTACCATCGTTATATTCATGTCCTCATGCGCGTATCGTGCCTAAAAATATGGATGAGTAAACTGATATTTTTTACATTTTTGCTGTGGCCATATTGAAAAATGAACAAATGTTAGAAATATTGGTAGTTTTTTTTTTATACTGTACGTTGGACATGAATCCATTACTACGTGTGTATATTATGCAGCCATAAAAGAGTAGGCTAAAGTAATTTTCAATTTCCATGGTGAATTTTATCGATGGCGCAGTTCATTAAATCTATCAAAAAGGTATTATATTTTTGTTCTCTCCGCGAAATATATGTTGTCATCATATATAACTCATATTGCATTGCGCTGAATAAATTTGCTTTATATTCTGGTTTAAAAAATTCCATGCACAGATTATCATTACTGCTGGAGATTGGAGATTTCCTTTACTAATGGAGATAAGAGATTTCACCCTGCCATACTAAAGTTTTGAAAGTAATATTTCCCATTGAATTCTGATTTACATTCGTTAACATAATCATTTCTATTGTCACATCTGCTATGAAGACCATAATAACTCCACTCCTTAAAATATGCATATTTTACACGTTTCTTTTGAAATATATGGATCAGCTGAACCCACCTGCATGCCAAAAAACAAATTTTGTTAATGGAACACTCACCCTTGGTCACAAATGAGGTTTGGGCTGTTCCTCCTCCATAAGTGCTAATATATTTTCAACTATCTTTATGCCCGTCCGTACTGTTACCTTAGAATATTTAATGTAAATTCCCTAAACATGTCTCAAAGCGAAATCGCTCAGGATTTATAAAACTGAGTTTCATTGTTCTTTGTGGCACTTGCATCTTAATATCCCGTGTTCCTGTGATGTAACGCATAAATGAATATGCGCCTCGTCTAATCTTTCTGCACTGTCTCTCCTATCATGGAATATTTGACGTTAAAGAATGTTAAACATTCACATGAGCCCTTGCAACCAAAGTGCGCCAGAGCTTTCTTTTTTAAATGTCGAGACCAACAAGTTATTCCAAAATCAATAGGTAACACAAACCTAGTTCGAACTGAAAGATCTTCCTTTTGATGACGAATAACGTAGCATATTACGAAAACATGTAAATTTCAAGGAAATGGCAGTTAGAAGTACAGTGACCTTGATAGTGAAGATGTGGCTGTAAGGGAATTATTTACGCAAATGTAAAAGGCCCTCAATCCAAAATGCCCAGAATTATTAATTGAATTAATTGGAAATCCCATAGACGGTGTTATGGTAATTTCAGCAAAAAGTAAAAAGAAATTACTAGAGAGAAGTGAAAACGTGATTAAAAGTTTTTTTTTTTTTACTTCGCAATCTTTACCATATTTGTAGTTACAAATGAAAATGTACAAAACAAATTTCCCCGCTAGTGGAATGACTTCATATACAGTTTAGCAAATACTTTCTTGATATTCTTAATCTGTTGGGTTGGGAATCATTTCTGATGCCAGTGATGATTTCTGATGCCAATGTAATGACAGTATAGACTTCTTAAATGGGTAATATACTGATTAATAGTGATTCTAGACTTGTGATCTTCGATTTAGTATTATTAAACAACAAAGTACCTATTGATGTTTTGTTAGCTGCTTGATACTATACCCTAGACAGGTTGGATGTACCATATTCTAAGAATATCGTCATAGAATTGGTTACAATATTTGCTAGCTAAAACAGATTTGAATTCAATCGGAAATATTACATTAAAAATTTTGGTGTTGCAATGGAAAATCCCCCATCTCCAGTAATCAGAAATTTAAAAATGGATTTTTTTACAGCAGAATATTTAGAAAAATACTTCTACGCATTATTAAGGGAAATGTGAGAGATGGCGGAACCAATCTTGGCACTTAGTTTTCTAAAATTACTGATTCTGCCTTTAGGCATATTTGTCTACAATTAAAGAAGTTTTCAGCAATACCCTTGTTGCCACCAAACATTTTATCTAAAGAACCTGCAGCACTTTCGATTACCCTCCGTATAGAGCTGTCGTAAGACGTTTATAAACAACTGTAGCGTTATGAAAATCAGTAACGTGACTTTTCTCCCATGAGCGTTGAATTATAGTGCTATAATAATTCCCCGTCGTATATGATGCAATAAGTTACTTTTTCCTCCTTTCCAGCAAGTGACCGATGGCCCAAATACACCATTCCTTGCCATCCTTGCACGGAATTACATAAATCCTATCTTCCTCACCTGTTCTCGGATTTTTTTATTATTATAAGTTTCTATTTTGAATTCTTCTTGTTTGCAAGGAGTGTTGTCCATGCTCTTCTAACATTTGACATATACCGTTTATTGGGAGCGAAAATGACTTTTTAAAATTGACTTCTGTATGTGCGACGAGGCGTGGTATAAATACAGTTTTCTCGTCTTGATGAAATAACATTTTGTACAGAATTTAAGATAGCATGATTTCCTAAAACTCTTAATAAAAGAATTCAGTTTCTTTGTCAGTAAAACCAAGACTGCATAAACGGTGTGCTGGGAAAAACGAATTCGCTGATGTGACAAAAAATGAATATGTGCTCTTTCTGTAAAAATTGAATTCGAAGGAATTATTCAAGCTAAGACGAACAAGTAAATCAAGGAAATATGATATATTTTTTATTCTTTTTCAAATGTAAATTTAACAGAAGAGGCAAAACACTTTAGTAAATCTAGAGATCATCCGAAAGATTCTGCAATGTGCTTGCACAGAATGAAAATAACTACATATTATAGCTAAATTTCTGTCTTTGTTTTCTCAACAAATGCCATGAATAGGTTAGCAAGGGTCCGGGGGATATGGGTGGGTGGCGGGGGGGATGACAATTTTTGAATTTCATGACTTTTTATCAAGAAATGATTGGAATTATTACGGATTCTTCACTTTTCCCGCCTCATGTCATTAATGTTTTAATTGAATGGCCATTTTTCTTCCAAATGACACTTAATTTTTTCACATTTTTCGTTTCAAATGATCCATTACTCTTTTATTCATTATTACGGAAAGTCATAATAATTGCATTATATGTAGCAGAGTAGAGGGGTCAGTGGCAAAAAATATGTATTATATAAGAGGACTGTTAACACTAGAAAGCACTCTTTGCAAGTGAGATTACAAACATTTAAAGAGAGATAAATTTGGCACAAAACTTTCCCACGTCCTCATGAGAGTGTCTGTGGAATAAGAGACAAGGACTGAATAAAGTTAAAGCAACGTAAAGGAATTTCTTTCAAAGCCTAGGACGTTAAAAGCTCTGGTAGTCGCCAGAAGCGACTTCAAAGACTCTTGACTTTATAATCGTCTTCTAATGGATCTCTGAAATGACAATAAAAGGCGATGAAAAAATGGCAGATTTTCGACTGAAAAATTGCTACAGGACTTCTTGAGAAATTAAGAAAGATGGAATATTATGTCAGTATATGAATTGTGTAGGTTTTTGTGCTGTGAATAGGGCGTATTTAGCTATACTTGTTTTATGAAGACACGTGTAGATATATCAGTCAGTATATATATATATATATATATATATATATATATATATATATATATATATATATATATATATATACATATACACACACACACACACACACACACACACATATATATATATATATATATATATATATATATATATATATATATATATATATATATATATATATATATAGTATATCTTGAATAACATCTTATGAACGGGAATACCTTCACAGTAATTCTTGCACTGCAGGACGCGTAATTTTACATTTTTAACCAGTGGTGGGTTACAAATCTATTTCAATCAGTTTACCAGCTCGAGGGGAAAAAATATTTAATAAAAACGACGGACAAATACTAAGGTATTCACTTGTTGAAATGGAGTTTAGCATCATGGAAGAAGTATCCTCAAATTTCTCACTGTGAATAGGGAAATTTAGCTATTCCCTCCCGGCCGTAAACATTAGATTCAAAACCAGGCACAAATGACAAATGAAAAGCCATCTTTACTTCTCTTTGACGTCACCGGAGTTGAGTATTTTATTACTTTATTAAAAATTACCCATTGGGCCACACGCTGAAAAGGAAATGCATTTAACTCTCAACGTAATTCAGGCGCCTGTCGTCATAATCGTGACCTTTTAATTTAAATAATTATCTTAATTCCTAGTACGGAGAATCCTTGTAATAATTCTTGTGATCCTTTTTTTTTCTCTAAAGAAAGCAAGCCTCTCTGTACTTGGTCTTTCTGTAAGTCCTCTAAAGTCCTCTGTTACAGAGGACTTTAGAGGCTCTGTAGGCCAAATGAACTGAAGTTTAGTGTACCCCATCCTCAAAAAAGAGCTTCAGTATTTCCACCGGCCCTTGGCTAGATGACCATAGTTCTTGCGACACCAGAATACAAAAAATCTATCAAACAATGTAAGCTTACAATCAAATCCAATATTTATTGTGTAGAGATCAGTAATCTCGGGTTGTTTGGTTTACTTTCTTCATTCCTCTGCTATTACTTTTTTTTTTTTTATTATATTAGCTTCGCTGATTCGGTATATTGCCAGTAATTACGACTTTTGCTCTCTCCTCTACAGAACCAGGAACTTTCTGGTCGTATTATTGTTGCTAAAGCTGCCAATGTATTTCTCACCTACCGTTCTATAAATATATTATATCTGTATATATATAAATGGATATACATTATATGTATATATATAAATATATATCTCATATATTTAGGTATATATATAAATGTATATAAATTATATATATATATATATATATATATATATATATATATATATATATATGTGTGTGTGTGTGTGTGTGTGTGTGTGTGTGTGTGTGTGTGTGTGTGTGTGTGTGGGTGTGTGTGTGTGTGTGTTTGCCATTTCTTCCTAATCGTACTGAATGTCGAAAGTTCGCTCTCTATCTTGACATGAATTTGGGTATTCTGTTTTGAGGGGGCTTGGGTAGCTAGTTAATAGCCATCCTGCTTGTTCAGTATGATGATAGTAATATGCTATAAAGGGCTTTCAGTTTGTGATTGTCATAAAATAAGACTTCATGTGAACATTGGCGAATGCACCTGAGAAAAGAAAAGTATCTTTGAAAGTTTGGGAAAAGTTATAAAAGAGGCGAAATTACTGTTATCAAGAGGCTAAACATAATGCACTAAGTTCCTGAAAAGTTTATATAAACGTTTGTACTCAACTTGAACAAATCTCTCTCTCTCTCTCTCTCTCTCTCTCTCTCTCTCTCTCTCTCTCTCTCTCTCTCTCTCTCTCTCTCTCTCTCTCTCTCTCTGGGAATCATTGTTATTCTGGCTGTTTCCGTAACGCCATGCATTTCTGTGTGGAATTATTCATATGTTTTTCAGCAGTCGATGGTTTGAGAGAAATTCATTTTCATGACACCAAAGTCGAAAGACATAAATGCAGGACAGGTTATGAAAGTCCCTCGTCCTTAATTTATGGGTTGGCGACTTGTTCAAAACGTTTATTTTTCTCGAAATTTTATATATAATGATACTTGTATTTACCATAAACGTTTTCCATTATAGTTTCAGGTCAACGCAAAATCATTTAAGAATGACAGGGGCAGTAATGTGTTATATAATATACTTCATTTTCATGGACATAAAAGATTTTTCACGGCTAAAAATAATGATGTTATCTTGAAATAGACGAAATTTTCTCTCTCTCTCTCTCTCTCTCTCGCACGGTCAGAAAACCAATGAAATTCTATTTCCATAAAACCCAATTCATGCATGCAGTCATAAGGATTTCGCCCGTGCATTTTTGAAATGGGCAAGATTTGTTATATCGCCCCCTGATCATGCACCGTGTTTTACTGTTGACTGTGCCGCATGAGTAGATTCCATAAAACGTTTTTATTTCCAGTGTAACAGCATGTTTTCAGGGTGGAAAATATGTCAAGTATACCCGGTGCTTACACCATCTTAAAATTGCATGACTCCTTGTGCTAAGGATTCAGGCCTGTAATGAATACTGCAAGAGAGTCTTGAACCTAGTAAAACCATGGCGGTGTGGGATAAGAAACTCACAGTTGAGTTTCCAGTCACCTAGTAATGGACGACGGTTACAGACTGCTTCTGGTCAAGTATCTTTGTTTCCAAGGTTTGCATGCTGGTGATTAGCTACTAGCCCTGAAAGCTTGTGATGAGCTTTGCCCCATTCGCTGCTTTTGGACACAGGGTAGATGCCATTTTTGAAAGGTGAGTTTATTTTGCAAGGTCATAACACGAGGTTCTCCCTCGTGGCAGTTGATGATATCCTGGAGTGTAGCATAAATTTCTTCAAGAAACCAAAGTGCTATATTGACAGCGAGAGTTTTCAAACTTAGGTGTTTAGGGTGACAGATGCGTTTGAAAATTATGGACTTCTCGATCGAACAGGGTTCAACCTAGAGCAACCACAATTTTAAGGAGGCTCCCCTCGTGAATGAGGTATGAATAGCCAGTCTATTCAAGGAGGCAGGTTTAGAACATGTCACGTTGGAGATTGGTGAAGTCGTGTGCTCTGGGACTGCTAGATGAAATGTAGCTGTAAACATTGGCAAATTGACGTACCCAACTTTTTTTAAACAATGAACTGAAAAACCTCCAAAGATACACCTGGAGACAGTTTCTGGGATTTGCAATTCACTGTAGCACATGTGCAAATGTGTGTAAGAAGCTGCACAGACATTGATATGGGGATTTGTTTATGTCTTTTTATATGTAGTTTTTATAATTTAAGTCTTTTTTCGTTTCCTCAGTATGTCTGGCATTATACATATCTCTATCTATCTATCTGTCTATCTATATATATCTATATATAAATATGTAATATATACACATACATACATATATATATAATACTTAGACCGCCAGGTATCTGTAATTAATTTTGATATTGATACTTCAATCTATTTTTATATAAATCCAGTTTTATTACACTGTTGGTTAGTTCCCAAACCTTGCTGATTTTAAAGGAAAAAGACCTTCGAAAATTATCCTTGACTGAAAATGATCATAGAAGATAATTTTCATCTAAGATTCATTGCAGCATGAATGTGGGAACAAACATATTACACAACAGTCGACTCCAAACAGACGGTGAGATTTGACATTCACTTTTGTCAGCAGTGGCCATGTTGGATTCAAGCAAGCAAGCCACCAAAGGTCAACTCCTAGCTGCATGGAAAATTTAAAAGCTTGGCACCAATTAACGTGTTGTTCACTGTAATGGCATATTCTCTCCTCGCAGTGGAGAATTATCAGAGCATCTTTCCCAGCTGGAAGTTTCCTAATTAAATTTACTTACATATATTTTGAATTTTACGTCAGCAACACGTTTTATATTATATCGTAGTTTAAAAAACAATGCCTATTAATATGCAGGAGGAAATACCCTTATTCCTGGGAGCTGAATTTAGCACAAAACTTTGCACGAGTTTTCAAGTAAGTGTCAGCATTTTAATCCATGAATATGAAAGTTAGAGTTAAAATAAATGAGAGCATGAACTTTTCTTAAGTTAAAGTAAATCAGAACTTGAAGTTTTCTTAATGCACCGAGTGCCTCTGCAGTAGGTGGGGTGTTTTATCCTTTAATATGAAAATCAAAATAAATCAGACCCAGAACTTTTTTTTTACTCAGTAAGAGAGTCAGAAGCATCAACCAACGTGAAATGGGGATAGACAGCTGATTGGTTGATTGATTATGAAATTTAGGTCTTGTAGACCAAGCGCCGGAACCCATCAGGATTATTCAGCGCCGCAATGAAGATGAAATATATATAAATTAATGATATGATTGATAATGAATAGGTGCATGATAACATACAAGTAAAATTCATTGTTAAAATATGAACGTAAAAAATGAAGAATATTTGATAAAACCAATAAAAATAAATATATATAAAACTTTTATATTCAGATATATACTTAATATAGAAAATGAATGTGACTAAAATATTAAATATAAAAGTGCTGTTGCAGAGGTCAGATACTCGTGGGTTCTTTAGTTAAGGACACAAACTACATGAATCCTTCATAAGGATAATGGAAACGCAGTAAGACTTTACCTTTTTTTTTCATCCTATTTTCAAAAGTATGAACATTCCACACTCCCCATGTTAACCCAGAACCTAGCATACTACATATCCTTTAGCTACCTTTGATTCTGAAATTTGTGTAATTCTCCATTGTGCTATTAAATCATTATTGACTGAAAAGGTGTGGAAGAACCTCCCGAAATATGTTCTTCGTTTCTTTTGTTTTATATGTATAACATATCTATATGTATGTGTATATATATGTATATATATATATATATATATATATATATATATATATATATATATATATATATATATATATATATATATATATATATATATATATATATATATATATATATATATATATATATATCCATACATGCATGCATGCATACACAAATGTATGTTTATGTGCGCGCACACGCGAGCGAGTGCTGTGTTTACGCGATATGTTTTAGATTTAGACGCCTACGGGCGAGAGGATTTCAGCTTCGCAAGAGGCATTAGCAAACAGGGTGCACTTCGGCATCATCGAAAATAGCGACGTTAATGGGAGACGAACTGAGGACAAAGTTCCAGCCTTATAATAAACGAACTTCTATTCGCGCGCAGCATGTCGAACTTTGCACTGGTGAATAAATTAGCTGTCCTACTTGCATCACCTTTCGCAGAATAGCAGTGGGACTGATAAGAGAAAAGGAAAATGAAACGTGGAATCATTTTGGTTAGAAAGAAATGCTTTAATCATTTTTTTTAAGACATACTCAGCCCTGGGACGTATTGGATTGTGCAGTTTTTCTATCTTGTCCTGATTAAACAGTGCTTAATGCGTACTGTATATGGTACATAGAAAAAACTTCATGATTATGAGAGTAAAATTTGTTTTAACTTACTGATTAAGGGAACTAAGTGACAAAAGAAACTGTATTTTTAGATACCGTGTATATATATATATATATATATATATATATATATATATATATATATATATATATATATATATATATATATATATATATATATATATATATATATATATATATATATATAGATGTTTATATGTATGTATATATGCTGCTACTGACGATTAAATGGCCGAATTGAACTTGTGTAATCCTAGTTGCCAGTATAGAATTTTACCGACCCATTTTAAGGGGGAATATGGATGAGCATATCATCTGTTTTACCTCAGGGAAGTTTCCATAGAAAGCCCTCGCGCATCAGCATAGATGATGATATAGTTTTTTTTCGTGGTATATATATATATATATATATATATATATATATATATATATATATATATATATATATATATATTTATTAGCTTTATCACATACACAATTGTTCTGTGCATTAGTAGAATTACTAAAAGGACCTCATTTTTGTAACTTTTTCTGAATAAATACTCCATTAGATACCATCCAGTTTGAATAAGGTCCTTTTAGAGTATATGTATATATATATATATATATATATATATATATATATATATATAATATATATATATATATATATATATATATATATATATATATATATATATATATATATATATAATATATGTATGTGTGTGTGTATAACTGAATCACGAAAATATGGAACGTGATAAATATATAAATAAAGACAAAATCCACGAAGGAAAGAGAAACAGCAGAGTGCTGCAAGTGCCTTTCGACGTTATCCTTTTATTTAACAGACTGAAGGAATATGAAAATAAGCTTTACAAAGAAAGCTCATATAAATGACAGATGGGGATTACAAAGGAAAAAATATTTACCTGGAATCCAACACAGTTAAAGAATGAGCAGACATACAAAAACACGGTTAATATTTAAAAGGTTTTACAAAGGATTAGTCTCAATGGCTCAAAGACAGGGACAGAACAATTAAAACTATACAAAGAAGGTGACTGACCAACAAATGTTTCAAAAAGCGCAACTCTATAATTCACATTTTTGGTAAACAAATAAATGTTTTACAAAGTGAACATTTTTAACAAAGAAATATATATTAAACGTACGAATACACAGAAAATATGTATAAGATAACTAATTTTTAATTAAGTCAGTGATTTTATCTTTTAGGTCATTCTTGAACATTTTGCTCATACAGGGGTCCAAATAATACATGCCAGGGCTAAGATTAATATTACACCTGGAAGTAAGCTATATAATAGCGGATTCTAAAAGATTTCTTGAAAGGAAATCGTTTGATCTGGTAATTACTGAACTTAATTAAAAAGTAGTTATCATATATATATATATATATATATATATATATATATATATATATATATATATATATATATATATATATATATATATATATATATATATATATTTCCTATGTATTCGTGTGTTTAATATATATTTCTTTGTTGAAAATGTTCACCTTGTAAAAAATTTTTTTGTTTACCAAAAAATGTGAATTATTGAGATGTGCTTTTTGAAACATTTGTTGGTGGTCAGTCACCTTCTTCGTATAATCTTTTAGTTGTCCTGTCACTGTTTTCGAGCCATTGAGCCTAATCCTTTGTAAAACCTTTTAAATATTAACCATATTTTGGTATGTCTGCTAACTCTTTAACTGTGTTGGATTCCAGGTACATATTTTTTCCTACGTAATCCCCATCTATCATTTATACGAGCCTTCTTTGTAAAACTTATCTTTATATTTTTTCAGTCTGCTAAGTAACGGAATAACTTCGAAAGGACTTGCAGCACTCCGTTGTTTCTTTTTCCTTCGTGGATTTTGTCTATATATATATATATATATATATATATATATATATATATATATATATATATATATATATATATATATATATATATATATATATATATATATATATATATATATATATATATATATATATATATAATGTATGTATTTATATGTAGGCTTTCTTTGTTTCGGAAAATTTGATGGGTGGTAATTTAAATGCTTCTCGCTGCGTCTATATGAAGTGTCACAGAATCATTGAGGTTATTTTTCATTGCAATCCACTAGAAAATAAAAGAATGTTTGAAGTACCGAAGGTAATTCAAAGCAAAATTGCCTGACTGTTTTAATTTCCACTGCTAGTTACCGTGCCGTTTCGGAATTGAAAAATGCAAAGCGAAGCATTAGCTCATTATTACTAGGTTATTAAGATATGGAAAAAAAATCTCAATCCTCTCGCTTTAAAGCGGAATTAAAATGTGTCTGATTTGATTTTCTCATTATATAATATATATGATTACAGCGACAAAAGTGTTCGTCACGCAGTAACGCGCATCCATAAAACATTTATATAATCAAGCCTTTGATTGGGAAAATAGATTTGCATATTAAAAATGCAGATCCACCGTGGGGTCGCAGTGCTGATAAATCTTTTTTTCGAACATTCTCTTCTCTCAGTTGATGGGAGCTTCATGTACCGTCCGTTTTCAGGTATATACGTAGTATTCGTTGTTTTTCATTAGTTTTCTTCATGAGAGAGAGAGAGAGAGAGAGAGAGAGAGAGAGAGAGAGAGAGAGATGGTTTTATTTTCTATTTTTTTATCATCTTCATAAGTTTATATTCCTAACATTATTTACCATGTCGGGATCACCCACGTACCATACTTGTAAAAAATCCGCTATAAATAAATTCTTTTGCAGTGAGGAATTGGAACTGGGGAACAAAATTTAGCCTAAAGACCAAGCGCTGGGACCTATGAGGTAATTCAGCGCTGAAAATAATGTTTAAACAATTTTCAGGAGAAGGTGGAAAGTAAGTTGTAAGAAAGACAATATGAACGGAGGTACACTAAAGGGAATGAAAGAGGTTGCAGGTAGTTGCCGAAGGCACGCTGCAAAGAACCTTAAGTGATGCCTACAGTGTACCGCATTAGGCACACTGACAGCATTACCCTCCTATGGGGTTTGAAGTGTTATTTGGTTACTTTCTCTTTATACTGTTCGGGAATCCTATGTTATTCGGCTTGGCGTTTTTGACGTTAAGTGTCTGTGATTAGAACTCAGGCTTCTGTTATCTGAACTCCTTACCTTTGGGTTCGCTCTATAGAAGAAGGTAATGTGTTTGTGGAGCTTAACTGTTTAGGTATGGTTTTTGGTCTCATTACTAATATTTATTGTGTCTGCTGTATTAGGTTGCGTGGCTTATGACAAAAGAGAGTGAGAACGAGAGCTGCAATCCTGTTTCCTACACACTTCAACAGAGGACTGGATTAAGTATGCTTAAATAAATGCAGATGTTGAAGAAAATAGTAAATGAAGGACTTCGGAAATCGCGAGATAATAATTTGCCATTTATCGACGTCAACAAAAGAATGAAAAAATTATGTTAAGCAATAACGGTAATGATGGAATTTGCTTTGTTATCCTCAACAAAGCAGACATCTTTAGAATATTACGTGTTAGTCTTTTTACCTTTGGTAATGCGATTATTTATGACACGTAATGTTTCAGGTCGTGCAAACTAAGTAAGAGAAAGATCAGTAAGTAAATTATCTTTCATGATTTTACATACTCAAGGCCTAACGAAAAAACACGCCTTGAATTTTCTTTCTGATTTAAACTCATTTGCAATGCGAGGATTATGGAACCCTGCCTCTTGACATTTTCATCTGGTTAATATACAGTACGAGTATATGCCGTTAATTCTGCAAAACCTGAATTTTGCCTATGAGAGAGGAGGAGACTTAAGGTTTTAGCTGCGAACTGCAATTAAGATAATCACATGCTTTCTTTTGATAAAAGGTTATAGGAAAAACTTCCAGTGAATTAGTTGAAACGTTTATTGAGATATAACAGCACGCTGACTTGAGGGTGAATCAGTAGAGAGGGCGAGAAAATATAAAAGCAACATTTGCCGAAGCATATTTATTTACAAACAAGCACATGGATCCCGGGAGACAGAGAGAGTGTGAGAGAGGAAAATTGATAATTATTTACAAACAAGCACATGGATCCCGGGAGACAGAGAGAGTGTGAGAGAGGAAAATTCATATTTATTTACGAACAAGCACATGGATTCCGGGAGACGGAGAGAGTGTGAGAGAGGAAAACTGATGATTATTTACAAACCAGCACATGGATCCCGAGAGACAGAGAGAGAGTGTGAGAGAGGAAAATTGATGATTATTTACAAACCAGTACATGGATCCCGAGAGACAGAGAGAGAGAGAGAGAGAGTGTGAGAGAGGAAAATTGATGATTATTTACAAACCAGCACATGGATCCCGAGAGACAGAGAGAGAGTGTGAGAGAGGAAAATTGATGATTATTTACAAACCAGCACATGGATCCCGAGAGACAGAGAGAGAGTGTGAGAGAGGAAAATTGATGATTATTTACAAACCAGCACATGGATCCCGAGGGACAGAGAGAGAGAGAGTGTGAGAGAAGAAAACTGATGATTATTTACAAACCAGCACATGGATTCCGAGAGACAGAGAGAGAGAGAGAGAGAGTGTGAGAGAGGAAAATTGATGATTATTTACAAACCAGCACATGGATCCCGAGAGACAGAGAGAGAGAGAGTGTGAGAGAAGAAAATTGATGATTATTTACAAACCAGCACATGGATCCCGGGAGACAAAGAGAGTGTGAGAGAGGGAGAATTCATATTTATTTAAGAACAAGTACATGGATTCCGGGAGACAGATAGTGTGATAGAGGAAAGTTAGGCAAATATTAAAATATTACATGTGATAAAGCGGGTGTCTTTAATATAAGGATGTCGAAGTTAAGTATACCTTAGTTTAACCAGACCACTGAGCTGATTAACAGCTCTCCTAGGGCTGGCCCGAAGGATTAGACTTATTTTACGTGGCTAAGAACCAATTGGTTACCTAGCAACGGGACATAAAGCTTATTGTGGAATCCGAACCACATTATAGCGAGAAATGAATTTCTATCACCAGAAATAAATTCCTCTAATTCTGCATTGGCCGGCAGGCGAATCGAACGCGGGCCTAGCAGAGTGCTAGCCGAGTACGGCATCGACCCATCCAATGAGGAACTAGAAGGATGTCGAGTGAAACAGTGAAACGAGAACCTCTACATTGTGGCGGCAGTGGTACTGTCCAAGCCATATGCATGCACAGCCTAAAGTGGAGTGCCCCTTATGCCTTGTATAACTAGTATATGCTTATTAATGGAAGCTTTATCTGAAAACAGGTTTCATATCCTTCTCTAGTGCGTTTTGATATGAATAGGAAAAATTTGCGTTAACGTAATAAAAAAAATAGTTCTTGAAAAGACGCTACTGAATCAATTGTTATTCTTTTCAATAAAACCTTTAACTGAAATTTCCTTTTGATATTCGAGTTTCCCCAAGTTCATTGTTTTGACTGAGAGATGTTCGTTGACATCAGCCGAGGAAGTAATCCTTGAAAAGAGTCTATTCTTTTCAATACAACCTTTAATTAACTGAAATTTCCTTTTGATATTCGAGTTTCCCAAAGTTCATTGTTTTGACTGAAAGATGTTCGTTGACATCAGTCGAGGAATTAATCCTTGAAAAGAGTCTGTTTAATAATATATAGTTCTTTTGAATAGTTCTCGAGATTGATTTTTCTTCCCTTGTCGGGTAGCAGTTTTGTTTATGCTTGATTTTTTGTAATTTTGTAACAAAATTTTCCGCTGTTTCATATAGATTGTTATTCCTGAAACTCATACTCTACTGGACGTTAGGCTGTGTTACTTAACAGAATGTTTCTTTTTAATTAAATGATAGTACAATAGCTACCTATAAAAAGAAACTGAATGTTAAAAAATACACTAAGATGCTTTGTTCAATTTTATTGTAAGTTGAACTACTGAACAGTGCTTTTAACAGTTCTGACAGTGTAGCTTTACTGGTACTTTTTATGTTATGTGGGAGGAACAAAAACCACAAGTACAAGGAAATCATTATTTTTATTTTCGTAATTTTTCATGAAACATAAGGTGATGCTCTATAATTTTGCAATACAGACTTTAATTGGTGCGTTATTTATAAGATGCATTTCATATGGAAGAACTATTACAGTTTGTGTTCAGGGAATTTGAAATGAACTTGGGAACTGAATTCATCATCGGATTTCTGAATTTAACACTCCGGTTTCTCCTTGAATACTAGTCTCCCGTCTGAATTATTGCAATTTTTGCGATATTATAATGTCTTTGATCATTTATTACAAGTAAATATTTCCATACTCTACCATCGTTTCCAACCTTTAAAATATCAGGTCTCAGTATTGTACTTAAAATATTCAATATATATGTTATACTGCCTATACACATAATCCTCTGAGGAATTGCAAAAGCATCTTTTGCACTCCTTATTAAAAGTTTATGGGTATATTACTCAACGGCAGTCATAAGTTACTGCATCGCGAAATGTTGCAGACAATATATCTGTCACTCCTGCTATCATATTACAAAGTTTTATACACGTCACGAACTTTTTGCAATGGACGATGTGTAACATTAGGCGGTAACTCATTCCCACGATACCTTGCACAACACTGGCTGGCTTTATATGAGTGTCGAGGAATAAATGTTTTTCACGTGGGAGATATATATATAATATATAATATATATATATATATATATATATATATATATATATATATATATATATATATATATATATATATATATATATATATTATACACACACACACACACACACACACACATATATATATATATATATATATATATATATATATATATATATATATATATATATATATATATTAATCAGACATATTTCACCGCTTTTATTCAGTGACCCAGGCACCTATTCCATACCAAGCATCTTCCTCTGTTCTCTCTCCAGCCTGATTTTTATTTACGTGTTGGCCCCATTAGCATCTTTTCGGCGTCTTCCTGAGAAAAATGAGGTTGTCAGCAGGGATGTCTCAGCATTCTGTATTTATGGCTCACCTTCTAGGAGTTAAAGAGCAAAAAATGTCCGTCTCCTTCTTCACAAGTTGAATACAGACTCCAAATTGTTTAGATTTATGCACTCACGCCCCCGATGTTATTGTGTTTTTGTATTAAATATGCGCGCAGATATTTAAAAAAAGAAAAAATATGAAATAATATTTTCGGCTCTAGAATTATTTTTCAAAAACCACGTTGAAACCTTTATTCATTAGAACGGTAAGCGGAGTAAATGCTAAATTAGCGCTTTTAAGAAAATACCAAATTATAAATCTTCAAAAACACAATCTTCAGAGTGAAATACTTTTATTTTATCAACGAAATTCCGCGGACGGCGCGAGAGTTTTGACGCAGGGTGTTGTCTTCTTAGGTATAAAATATTTCCCATTTTTCGTCACATGATGAACACCGCTGAGGGGGATAACTGCTACCGGAGAATATTCCATTCCTGGTTATGTTGGGGTTGTGAAGAGCTTATAAAACTGGTCGAAGGCCAGGTTCGTGACCGCTTTAAGCGCGAACGCAAACTATTGAGTGCGGCGCAACTTGTGAAAATTGTGGCAGCATGCAGTCAAAAAGTTAAAATCATTGCGCGCAGTAATACATAACAAGAATGAAAATCTTTCCATTGTGGTGTTTACTGATTAAGGATCATTAAAGCAAGTCTCTAAAGGAGAATGTACTTTCAGTTGAAAGGGGACGTTGAATGCCAAGCGATCTCTTCAGTTGCGAATGATTGCAAATGGAAACGTCAGTACTGTGCTGTACAGTAATAACAAGGGTAAGCGCATTTCATGTTAAAACTCACGATTTTTCAGTTGCTTTAACAATGTTATAATTATAACATAAGGGTAACGATTTTTCAGCTTTTATCCATATAGTTTTTTTTTTTTATTTAATTTTAGTTTTGGTTCAGGATATGTGGAGAGTGATTTGGTTTGGTAGTTTTGTATAAAAAAATTATTTATTATCAGTTTTTAACAGTGAATTTTAGGCATGTGAATTCAAGAAAGCCTTGAAAAGTACAATACAGACGATTCAAAGATTCTCGACGAGAATCGCCTACAATGCAAAGATGATTGAAAAGGATCACTTTCAATGCTGCTTGCCTTTGTGCCGATAATGAGGACAATCCTGTATAAGCACCAGTCGTTGAAAGCTGATGTTGAAATGGGTCGTAAAGAGTTAACCGAGTGCAGGTGCCGATTATAATTGGTTTCTAATGATCTTCCTTTGTTTGGGGCGTAATTGCAATCGCTTTTGACGGAGGTTCTTAGAGCTTCGATACCAGTGCGATTGTTGCTTTGCTTTTTTTCTACCCAAGTCTTTCTGACAGTTTGTGACTTCATTGTCAGTGTCCCTTGTCTCTGTTGCTTAGTATTGGGGTGTGAGGTTGTCTCTGCCTCTCTGATGATTGACTTTACTATATATTCTATATATTCTTGAAGATTTACTCGATGGAATTTTTCCGCGTTTTTTTATGGACGGTCGTAAACCATTTAATTGATTTCATTAAGTGTATTAATTGCTTTCCATTTTTCATCTCATCGTTCCTAAAACCCGATGTTTATCATCCTGAATTCAGTAAATTTATCCACTTCATCTCCCGGTTCTGTTCGGATTGCCCCGACCAAACTCATTTTTATTTGTAAATCAAATTCTTTGATGCTTCTTATTCATGATGGCGTTAAACCATATTTCCTTTCTAGTACTTCTCTCCCGTCATTCATTGTAATCTAAATATTTTTTATTGATATTTCCTTTGTTGCCCATCTTACATTTTTCCCTGCATTCTTTTCTCCAGTGGTGTGGTAAATTCCTGTTGTTTTCGTATTTTGCTGGAACCTTCCTGCTGGAGAGAGTGATAGCGTTGTCTTCCCATGCTGTTCATTTTCCACTGGTAGCACACGAGTAAATGCAGTGGTTCCTCTGCCTGTAGGTCAACGGTCATACCACCGTCGAAAACTTAGCTTGCTGCTTCCTATGCCTGTAGAATTTGTTTAAGTTATGCTGTTGTATTTCTTTTCAAATAGTTGCACTAATGTTGCGACTTGTAATATCATCTATCTATCTATAATAATAAAATCCGAGTGGATCTTTCTTGTTTGTCCGCCCCGGGTGGAGGCGGGGACAGGTAGGGGATTGGGAGGGTAGGGAGAGATATGACACAACCACCCTCCTCCTGCAAACCTGTTTGTCCGACCCGGGTTGGGGCGGGGTAAGTAGGGGATTGGGAGGGTAGGGGAGACATGATATATCTACCCTCCTCCTGCAAACCTGTTTGTTCGACCCGGGTGGGGGCGGGGTAAGCAGGATATTGGGAGGGTAGGGGAGACAGTACATATCTACCCTCCTCCTGCAAACCTGTTTGTCCACCCCGGGTGGGGGCGGGGTAGGTTGGGGATCGAGAGGGTAGGGGAGACATGATGGGCAGCACCGGGTTCCAGCGCAGTGTAGCGAGCGCCATCAAGCTCGTTATTATTATAATAGACTACCCGCACCAGTGATGAGGCAGGGCGGAAGGATATTTTATAAATGATGTGGAAAAATTGAGGCAGGGCCAAGTTAATGATGGAGACGTTTAGGAGCGAGGGAGGAACAAAAATAGTAGGGACGAAAATTAAGAACTAAAGAGAAATGACCTTAGTATTATCTACAGTGCGCCTTGTGGGTACATAGCTCGGGAGCGAGACCTGTATGCCACAACACTGTTCTTCTCGTAAAGATCTTAGTCATCAATACTTCCTTGTGTCGTAAGTTTATTCTATCTCTCTCTCTCTCTCTCTCTCTCTCTCTCTCTCTCTCTCTCTCTCTCTCTCTCTCTCTCTTTCTATATATATATATATATATATATATATATATATATATATATATATATATATTTTATATATGTACATACAAACATAAATATATATACATATAAATTATATATATATATATATATATATATATATATATATATATATATATTGCATTGATGGATTGGTGTATATATATATATATATATATATATATATATATATATATATATATATATATATATATATATATATATATATATATATATAACATTAATGTTTGAGGTCTTTTCCTTTTTGGCAAAATTATCCCTACAGTTTACGTGCATCGGATTATATATATATTTTTATTTCATTCTTAACTCTTGTCTGATTTCATGTACGTTTTTTCGCCTTATCATGATATCAATGATCATTGCTCTATTTTCTTATACCCTTGCACATCACCTTTCTCGCCCTCATATGTAATCCGTCTAACACCCCACCCCTTCTCGTTTCGTTTTTATTTCAATATCCATCTGGTGATTGTTTTACGCTGCGGTTTCTCTTTTTATACCATCAGATAAGGTATATCAGCTTGAAAAGTGTGATGTGGAGTTATGATGACGAATTGGAAATTAATCAGTCAGAAGGTCTGTTAAATTCTGTTTGATGAAAAAGTAATCGGTGAATTTCTTATTATTCCTTGTGGCAGCCACTGGTGTACAAGCTCAGACCCGCGTGTGTTATTATTATTATTATTATTATTATTATTATTATTATTATTATTATTCAGAAGATGAACCTTATTTATGTGGAACAGGCCCACAGGGGCCACTCACTGGAAATTGAAACTTCCAAAGATTATGGCGTTCATTTGAATGACGTAACCGAAGGTTATTAATACGAAAGACAGAAAGAAGAGATTAGTTAATAGAGAGGTAAAAATAAATTAAATTAGTAAATAAATATATAAAAAAAATGTAAGGAAATTATTCATACTTTCGGAACAAAGTCTATGTAAAATTTCCACCCTGCATGCAGCCACCACACTCGTGGGGAGGCCTCTTTTCCTCTTCAGCAATTTTATACCAATCAGAAATAGAGGGACACACAATAATGAAGTTGGGGATTTTTGTTATTCAGTCATAAACTAACCGAAATCATACGTTTGCAAACTTCGTAAAATGGGAATATGTAAAACGTGTTGGATGAAATGTAAAATGGAGGAAAAGAACATAAAATTGGCGGGATATGCATTTTAATGAAAGGGGAAATAAACATGCAAAAGTAATTTGATAGCGGCGTGATAAATTGAGGCACTTGCTAAAGTACATAATAAAGGTTTTCTTGGCTGAACATAGTGGAAAATCTCGAACGTTATGTCTCAGTATTTTAAATTGTAATCGTTACACACTTTCACGATGTTCAGTTTAAATCAATTACAGTACAGTCATTCGTCAGATGAATGTTTAAAGTGTGTGCATACACTATATATATATATATATATATATATATATATATATATATATATATATATATATATATATATATATTTATTTATTTATTTGTTTATTTATTTATTTATATGATAAATAAATTCATCATATATATGATGAATATATATATATATATATATATATATATATATATATATATATATATATATATATATATATATATATATATATATATATTCCTTATATCGACACGGAAAATTCCTCTCAGTTCAGCCAAGTAAATCCATAAGTTATGAATCAGGTACAGGCTGAATACAGTTTGAAATTAACCTTATATCATGATTGGAAGGTGAATAAAAGGACGTAAACGCTTTCCCCTTTTACAGGAGTTATTTCTCTGGTGGTAAAGACGATTTATATCGTACTAGATCACTAAACATTTTTTTTCTTATGACGCATATAAAATGAATAACAAGAGACTGGTTCGTTGAATTAAAACAATATTCCTCGCTTCTGTTTATGATTCTCGTTAAAGAAAAACGCCAAGTATTGATGTTTTTGAATAATTGTCGTACAAAACATTGTTGTACAGTGCTGGTGGCGATGAAGAAGCTGTAGTTTGTAAAAGAAAGCAGCTTATGATTGCGTGTTCCCAGTCGTAATTTTAAAGTTGGACTCAAAATACGAAGCTGTAAAAGACTTTGTTGAGTCGTTTGTTATAATCCCCACATTTTCTTCAAAAAGTTATGCTGGAAGTCCTTTTCTTTAAACCAGTTTTTAAAGTTTATCTTGGAGTGGCTCTGAGGCATTTCTTTTAATCACTTGGTTGAGCTAAATGGTAGAATTCCTCTTAACTTCTGAAGACCTCGTAACATCCGGTAAACCACCTCTTCTCATATTTCCTTACAGGAAGTTAGAAAATATCTGTAAGTCTTGGTTTATAGTTCAGTAACTGTTACTTTCCTTCCTGTGCCAAGCTTTGGATCATCTTAATGCTTTTGTTTTTCTTCAATTTCTTGTTTTATCTTGGCTTTGTTAGAAAGGGGCAACTACTGGAGACTACAAATCCACATCTGACAGGCGTCAAGGTGTAAAGGGCGGCAAAACTCATTTCTGTTAGTGCCCCTGAAAATGTTTACAAATATAATAATCCTTTCCCCTTACATGTCTGCTACCTTCCTTGAAATGTAAACATTTTACAAATTTCTTTCGAGATTATAGGGTCAAGTTCATACATGCCTTGACTGATGTATTATGCCCATAAATTTCTTTTATAAAGCTAGATTCAATGATATTTCTTTGCAGTGCATTTCTAGAATAAGCTATCTTTTTTTCTGCCCCAGCCCACATGATCATATGATTGTTCTCCCTCCTGTTGAATTTTTTTTTTTTTTTTTGTCTCATGGTGACCCCCTTAGTAACTACCTCAGAATTTGTCTGCGTGGACATATCTGTGCTCTAGGAGGTCATTCTAAAACCATGAGACCACCTTTAACGAGACGCTTGTGGTTACACATGACCCCTGGAAGGGTACCTGTTCCAATCTAGAAGTTTATGCCCTCCAGATGGGCGGCCACGTCAGCAGAATGCTTAGAGCTCAGATGTTCACCATCCCGCAAAAAGTAAAAGAGTAAAGACGTTTCTCACTACTCAAAAGAATGTAAGAACAAGTACTTATAGCCTGTTTCATTGCCCGATGATGTTATCCTTAACTACATCACACACTGTCTGCTTGCATAACCCCTAACTTTGGGATTCTAGTAAATATGACTTTAGATGATGAAAGAGGTTGGAATAGCTTATTGTTACTCCTGGAGGAGTTATAATTTAGTGTCATTGGGCCTGCTCAAATAATCAACTGGTAACAAAATCTGTCAGATTCACTGCAGTTTTCAGACGTTGGTAAAACTTCCTGCAGTTATTTATGCATCTCTTCGCATACTACTGTATGAAAATTTTGTCATCTGTGAATTTTTACAATCAGATTATTGTAGGTCAAACTCATCTTAATCGTTTATATATATATATTACATGGGATAGAATTAGAATTAATATCAGTACTGTCAAAGCACCATTAATTACTGTTGTTTCTTGTACAGCGCCTGCATCACTTTGATTTTTGTTCGACGCCTGACTGATATCATTCTTTCTTGTTTTGAGAGTTTGACTGCTTAAATAGTAATTGTTTGTTATGCTTTATTTGTCTATGTAAAATGCACATTATTTTTCATGTTTTTTTGTTTATTTTTGTTTTTTGTTACAGCCGTAAGTATTGCTATAAAATCCAGTTGTACTGCAAACTCCACTAATAATCGATCCCTGTAACAGGGAAAAGAATTTGTTTTCCGTTTTATATTTCTATTTTGATTTTTTAATATATGTTCTTAACATGCAGTTTTTGGTCATCCATTACGATGGGCAGTTAATATTCGAATACTTCATGAAACCAATATTCGGGTCTTTAATCATATTGCTCTGATTGTAATCATTCTTGTTATCTTGATTACCATCGGATGGTATTGGGGAAACCCTTTCAATGAGGATGGTATATTTTTGGTTGATGGTACTGTGTATTTTTCATTTATGGCGATGTGCTGTTCTCACGAGTATGTCATTCATTAATTTGGCTTCATATATTGATGTTTGAATTGCTGCGTCAGTGGCCAGTAAATCAGTATTCTTTTTTTTTTTTTTTTGCGTCATTGTAAAACACTGACCTAATAACCTTTTCCTTCATTTTTCCGTTATAATTTTATGTGGTAAAGTCCATTTTTATGTCATATTTGTATTATTTCCCTGTGATTGTCTCACAATTCAAATAATTTAATTTATTTTGGGTTTAGTGTATGAATATGTCAAATTTTTCAGTTTGACCAACGGTAAATAGCGTATGTAAACTTCCACTTGAAATAAAGGAAATAACTATAGTAGTACTCAGTGATAAAGGAATAATACAACTGATATTTGGCTCTGGAGTGGAAGAACTAATAATTTAAGATATTCAGAAAGAAGAAGGATAATTACCAGAAAAGGAAAGAGAATATTCCGGTTTTGCAAGAAGAGAAGGGAGGAGTAACCTTAAGTAACAGTTAATGAAAGCCTCGCAGAGGTGAAATAAACCCACTTCATGTTAATAATACTAATATAAAGTCTCACGTTTAGCTGATTGTTTGCAAGATGTCATATTAATCTAGAGTATTTTCAGAAGCGAGTAGATCTATGCATGCTTTCGATCATGGAAACAGAAGTGTTCGTTATGGAATAGTTGTATAAGAAATTTGACGCAAAAGGGAAAAATTGTGTTGCAAACATGAACCTGGGAAAGGAGCTGATTATAAAATCGCTAGAGAAGGAATGAGTAGTATTGAGGATGTATGTTGCAGATGATAAATTGTGTCGAGCTGTTTAAAGTTTAATGATGGAAGATGCTTGAAGTATGTACACAGAAAAGTTCCTGGTTTGGTGTCAGATAGTGTTTGAGATAAGGCTTGTGTCATATCAATGCTAATCGGTATTTTTATGAATGAAGGGATGCGAGAAGTCATAGTAAGGATATTAAAGATAAACGTGTGAAGTTTTAGAGAATATGAGTAGTGAATGATGTGTGAAATTGATGAATGAAAGTGGTTGATTCATGAAGCTGTTTAGGATTAAACGGAACAGGTGATGAGAACAGAGATTAGTCACAGAATACAGACATGAATCATGGCGCGAAAATTTGAAATACTGGCATCTGGAATTTTCAGATGTATCTGATTATTATTTTTTGCGACTTTGGCAGTTTTGGGTATTGTTTCTCACTATTATTACTTGCTTCTTGACGCAAAAATCAAAGTCAGGTTATAGCCATCGTGAGGATATTTCATCTAACAGCAAAGAAAAGTTAAAAAATAAAAACCAACAGTACAAATAAGCAATTACAGAAAGTAAAACCAGTTGCTATAAAACTTAATTTGAAAGATCGAAAAGAGCAGCTCAAACATTGGGCAGGCTGAATAAGATTTGGGAATCTAATAGACTTAAATTGCATAAGAAACTAAAATTATAATTTTCCAGCACAGTTGTTGGTTATAATGTCATGATATCGCCAATAACATTTCGTTAGGAGGTTAGATGATAATTGTGTAATGTTGGCTCTTAACAGCGGAAAGTATGTGAGAACTTATTAGCCCGCTATTTTAGTTTTCTGTAAAAGAAAACCTATTGTGTCGGCTCTGTGTGTCCGTCCACACTTTATTCTGTCCGCATTTTCTTCTGTCCGCCCTCAGATCTTAAAAACTACTGAGGCTAGAGGGCTGCATATTGGCATGTTGATTATCCACCCTCCAATCATCAAACATACCAAGTTGTAGCGCCCTAGCCTCAGTAGTGTTTATTTTATTTGAGGTTAATGTTAGCCATAATCGTGCGTCTGACAACGATACAGGATAGGCCACAATTGGGCCGTGGTTAAAGTTTAATGGGCCGCGGCTCAAACATCATTATACCGAGACCACCGAAAGATAGATCTATTATCGGTGGCCTTGATTATACGCTGTAGCAGCTCTCCAGAAAACTCGAAATCGTCCGTAAAGTGGAAAGTACTTGATCAATCAGTTCCAAATCTTACTACGGCGATCTCGGGATTTCCAGTCTTGTCGACGACTAAGTTCTTAAATCCCACTCATTTGCCTAATCTTCTTGAATCCTCGTCATGGCATTCCTTCAACTTCACGCTGGTTTTACGCATGGGTCGTTAAATCCGGCTCCACGGGTGGAAACTTCGTATCTCTGGTTGGATACAAATCTCAAAGAATTATTTTGCTCTTGGATCTCATGGGTAGAAAAAAAAAAAAAAAAAAGCTCGTGCTGATTCCTGATCTCACATCTGGTTTTATTTCTGAATGCTTTTAATATATTAATGTGAAGGACTATTTGTAGCTGATGATATTTTAATTTTGATCGATATATAATATATTTACGGTTTTTCTTTTTTTGATTTATGGTTTGCTGTTAACTTTGATACATTTCTGCTTTGCATTTTTATTCTTCTGGAGTTTGCTTTGCAAAGTCAGGGTTCTTTGGCTTGTTTGAGTATGACTAGTAATAATAATAATAATAATAATAATAATAATAATAATAATAATAATAATGAGTCTCGTTGAAAAGGATGGCTGTATTTTGCGAATTTAGCTTATACAGGATCTTTTCTGTTTTCCTTATAATTCGCTTTTCAGGCTCAGCGATGTTGGGCCAGCAACATGTTGGAAAAGGACGGGTGGAATGCGGGAAATATCTTTTATTTTTATTGAAATATTCAATCAGAAATCAGTGGATTCCTTGGTGGTCTCGTTCGGTGATCTGGATTCTGGTTCGTCTCCTAGTTCAGGTACCGTCGACATGTTTCGACCAGCTCGATGGTTGTCCTCGGGACGTGGTTGAGAAGGATCTGGAGAAACAAGGTTGTTGTTGTTTCAGATTTAGCTGGCCTTGTGCCAGCACGGGCTCTTGCCCGTAAAAAGAAACGAGGCACTCAGGTCGGTATTTATAAGGGGGTCTTGAGCAAGAACCCCCCCCCCCATAAATACCGACCTAGGCGCCTTGTTTCTCCAGATCCTTCTCAACCATGCCCCGGTGATGACCATCGAGCTGGTCGAAACATGTCGACGGTGCCTGAACTAGGAGAAGAACCAGAATCTAGACTACCTGACGAGACCACGAAGGAATCCACGGATTTTTTTTATCGAATATTTCAATAAAGATAAAAAATATTTCCCGCATTCCACCCGTCTTTTTCCAATATGAACATTGGCCAGTTGCTGGCCAACATCGCTGAGCCTGAAAAGCAAATTATAATGAAAAAAGAAAGGCTCCTGTATAAGATAAATTCGCAAAATACAGCCATCCTTTTCAACAAGACTAGTTTGAAAGAGGGTCTGCTCCCTTCACGTAAAATAATAATAATAATAATAATAATAATAATAATAATAATAATAATAATAATAATAATAATAATAATAATTAATAGATATTGAAATTATGTTCTCTCGATAGAATATACCTGTATATTAGCCGGGGAATGTACGTATAAGTCCTTTCCAGGACGAGAGGTAGAATATGGAACCTTATGCACAAAAAAGGACCTTTGATCCTCGGAACGCGTCCTGAGTCGATACACGAAGGACTAACATCAAACCCCCGAAGTCTTACTTTCTCAATACCCGAATATCCGATGCGGTGTCTTTTCCCGAAAACATGCCGTAGTAAAGGACGGAATTTCTCGTGTTTATTTCACGGAATCCGGCTTTCCATTTTTCCCATCCATAATTCGTGGAAGGATGGACATGTTAATAAAGAGAGAGATATAAAAGCTGGTATCCATTGTTTCCTCAGTCCTTTTCCGTCAAAAGTGGATTAGAATTTTTCTTGGTTTATATCTTACATGGAACGTTCTTCAGATATGCGAAATATGTCATACAGACGAACGAACGAGAACGGAAGAGGAAATAAAGATAATTGGACCATTTTTTTTAAGGCGCGACATTTTTTACATCAGATTATTGTGATCCCTTCTTTAATGGTGGTATCTGTTCCAACTAGAAATGATTCGATTATAACAGATCAGCATTGAACTTTGAAAATTAAAAAAAAAAAATATCACAAATTAGAGAGGAAATATATTCAAATCCACATACAGAGTCGGAGCGCCATGCTCCCTCTTCAGTGTGGAGACACTATGGGTTTTAGCGCCTTCACTCTGAAGAGAGAGCAAGCATGGCGCTCCAAAACTGTGTGGTTTTTTATATTTGTTCTCCAATTTGTATTTTTTCTTTTCAGAAATTATTCGCTGTATCGTCGATATTCCCTTATTTTCATTTAGTTTTATTTTCTCTTCAGGGATGCATTGAACTTTGTAGCTAACTTTTATGATTGCAACCCCGCCAAGAAATATGTCACGAAAAGTCATAATCTAATTTGTCAGGCTGGCGACAGTGCGTGAAAGTTTCCCAGACAATTAATGGTAGATGGGAAGGGTCTTAAGGCAGTTCGAGCAATAAGGTTCTTTAAGATCCCATACGAAGGGAACTAATGTCTGGCGATATTTACTGTGACGTATAATACATTCCTGTTCATTAGAATTTCTTCCAATGACCCTACACTATTTCCTTATTCCAGCATTAAAAGTTTTTAATTACTCCCTTGGGTGCCACTAGCTTTGTTAATTGCCTTCACCCCATTCAACACGTCGAACGAGTTTAAGGATACCGTGTTTAATGACTATAGTTTCAGTTTATTTATGTAGTGTTCTGTGGGATCTTGTTACAGTGTTCATGTTAAATATTATGCTGTGTCTGCTAATGAGTCCCTGTTTTGTTGTATAGATAAGCATAGTACCACATGACATTTGTCATTTATCGTTAATCACGCGTCTCCCACCACAAATTATCTTGTCAATCGACTAAAATTTTTCACACATTAAACAGTAGTATACATGAAATGAATATTATTGTTTAACTGATATTTTATCAAATATATAAATAAATTTGAATAACAGTCTTGGGTAAAGTAGATTTGATCACTATACCCATATGAATGGCCCTGAGATTGTGGTGTGCGTTTGTTTGTCTCCACCTAATGTAATTATTGCTCTGTGTATTTCGGTTTTTTTATTTACGCATTTTATTTTTGCATACTAAGCAGATGCTTCTTTTGATTCGATTGTTATATATTAAACATCGCTTACATTGTGGGCTGCCTGTTAGTAAACACAAACAAGAACTTAGTATTAAAAGATTTCTGTGTTATATGAGAGAGTGAAGTTCAGTTAGGCTTCTGAAAGTTACGCTGTCAATTGATTTATAATTATTGCTGTTGGGTAACGTTAGATACCATGAATGTATTATTGCGTAAATAATACAAGTTTCAAGATGTTTTTCGCGTATTTTCAGCGTCATAGTGAGTCTACAGATATAAATTTTATCTTGCACATAGGTGAAAATAATGGTAGGTAGATTTATCTTCCTAGGCAATATTGTTGGTCAGTAACAGAAACTGATTATCTAGTATATCCATAAAGGGAAATATTTTGCTATTTTTTTTTGTTTTGTCTTGATCGATCAATATGACTGTTGACAGTAACACAGTCAGGTGAGAGTACAAATAAAATTCTTGATCGTAAAATAATCAAACGCTTGAAAGTTTAGTATCAGATTCTACAAAAGCTGATTGCACCTTTATTACTCTCGTTTCAGCAGATTTTTTTTATTTCTTACGCAGTATACAAATTTGCCCAGGTGTAGCTATGAAGGTATCAGACAGTGACGCTGTTAGGTAATGTCAGCTATCAGGTAACAGGATCCGTACCCTAAGTTTTCTGTCATGTTAATATGGCTAAAATGCTTTTTCATTCTTTGCTGCTATTGTTAGAGAGAGAGAGAGAGAGAGAGAGAGAGAGAGAGAGAGAGAGAGAGAGAGAGAGAGAGAGAGAGAGAGAGAGAGAGAGGAGGGAACTCCGCGTCAATTTCCTGTTGTTTCATCGCCCAGGATAGGATCTTTTTATTCGATTAGCTCTTGCCATGTAGTGATTTAAAATTTCAAAAGTAACCTTAACGGGGGTCCCTGGAAAGTTAGTTTTCCTTTTAGTACCCCTTTGTCGACTGACTGAAAATACAACAGTGTAGCCGAGCTATGATTTTATTTTGAAATATTCTGTAGAGTTTATTCCATTTAGAAAAGCACATTCAAGGCTTTGAAGTAGGATAGATACAAATGTAAGCGACGTACCAAAAGAGAAGTACCTCAGGCTTCGTGTTTTCCTGCAGATAATTCCACAATGATGCTAGGTCATTCTTTTAACGTATTGTGTCTTTATAACCTTGAGAGGTGATATCTTTATTTGAAAATGGAGTTAGGAATATTCGCCAGTATGTTTATTTTACATTCTTGAGATAAATACCTGTTTTCAGGATAATTGCTAGAAACACACACACACACACACACACGCACACACAAAACTGATGTATTCCAGTGTTATCAAATGCGCAGAAATACTTTATAATCAGAGAATGGTTTCGAGTAACTGTTTGCCATAATACCATAACATACATACATTTTTCTTGATGTTTTTTACAGAAATTCGATGCGATTAAACATGTAACGATTTTGCAGATGCAAAGAAACTCTTGAGTCAGCGACATCTGTATTTGCATGTGATTTTTGACATATACTTTATGAGCTTTCCCATTAGTTTTGTACAGATGGACAAACAAATATTTTTCTGATGAACCGTCTTATAATCCATTGAAATCAGTGCTCATACTGTAAACACTGATTTTAAAGAGGAGAATGCATCTCTTCTTTCATGGAATGTAACAATACTTAGCAGAGATGTAAGCTTGTATTTAAGTCTGCTCCAACCTCTGCTTTATATATCATTTCTCTCATGCATTACATACCCTTTTTTAGTTCTCTGTAAAAGAAAACTATTGAGATGGCTTCGTTAGTCCGTCCGCACTTTTTTTGTCCGCCCTCAGATCTTAAAAATTACTGAGGTCAGGGGGCTGCAAATTGGTATGTTGATCACCCACCCTCCAATCATCAAACATGCCAAATTGCAGCCCTCTAGCCTCAGTAGTTTTTATTCTGTTTAAGGTTAAGGTTAGCCATGGGTCGTGGGTCTGGCACTGCTAGAAGTGCCAGCCGACGCATCTTCATTTGACCGCATCTGGGGAGCAACTGAGCGCTGCCCAGTCGTGGCTGAGAGTTTCTTACTGCAGCACATCGAGAGCTTCATACAGCATTATACTCTGTACAGAAAACTCGATTGTGCCAAAGAAACTTCGGCGCATTTTTTACTTGTTTTAGTATTGTTTATATTATTGATTTTTTTTTTCTCACGATCCGGTATGATTATTCGTGGTTCTAATAAATACCTCATTACCATTACTTCTTAGTTTTATTGATCATTATTGTAAGCAACAGGAATGTTCTGGTATTACATGATTTCCTCCTTTTATCAATCTGTCCTAGTTTCCTAAAGTTCCCCTTCGTATATTATTCCATTGGAATTATGGCTCTGGCTTCACTGACTGCTTTCGGAATTATTCTTGATGCGTTCTACGTTTAACTCTCTTCATTTTCGCCATATTCATTTCTATATTGCATATATCATTCATGTTTTGCGAGCAGTTTTCATTCCCTGAAAGTCTACTCGTTTTTTGTGTCTTTTTATCTGATGTCCTTTCCCTCTGGTCGGCTTATTTTTATTCGAAGCTTTTTATACTTACGTATTTCCATCGGCATCGAGATCATTTTACCTCCTTTTAGATTTTAACGTTCTCCCTAAATTTCCTTCCGTTTGATATTCATTATTTATGACGTCCCCGTTTCACTGAGATTTAGCAATGAAATACCGGCCACTTAGTGGTGCTCGTATTAATTCACAGCACAGTTTATTTTGGGAAGCGCAGAGCGTAAACCGCCATTGAGATTGAAAACCATGTTTGATGAAACGGGAAGAAAAAATTAGCAGAGACTGAGCTGCTGTCGACCATTTCATCTGAAAGTCAAAAGACTCGATTCCGTGAAACGGCAACATCAATAAAGAGCGTGAGTAAATTGAGCTTTATTTTTGAATTTATCCTTTACAGCTCCTTGTGACAGTTTTGCAGCTCATCTGAATCTTTTCTACGCATTACCTGCTGATAGTCGAATTTAACATTTGGTGCAGTTAAATAAACCAGTCGAATCGTGTTGCGAGTTAAAACGATTAATAGCTTTTGTGTTGTATGCGCAATGTGTCTGCGCATGAGCACAGCCCCGAGTATTGTCCCTCATTGTTGCTTTGCGTATTATATTATGTGTAAATTTTTGCTTGTGCGCTTTGATAAGTAAAAATGAAAATACGAGCAAGAATTCGTAAAAGAGGCGATAAAGCGATCTGTGCAGGAGTAATATTTTTGGACACCGTTTTCAGTCTGTTATATGCGAATGACTTTAATAAAAGAAAAGAATGATTTTTATGCTTCACGTCAGGCCATTAGCGACTTGTTTAAATTGAAACGCATTGTGCATTAGCGCTCCAATAAAGAGAACAGCGGGTATAATAAAATTATGCTTTCGCCTATCGCATTGTGCTTTAAGACTGTCCTCTTTTTTGCAAAGTAAATGGGTTACGAATATAAAGAATAATAATGGAGGACATTTCGCCAAACGAACTTTATGAATGAGAGAATTATTGTATAGTGCCTTGGAGCTCATTGATATTCTCTTATTGTTTATATGCGTCTGCACCCGGTTTTATACTAAATCGCATATATATACTGTATATATATCTGTTATGTATATATATATGATATATATATATGTTATGTATATATATATTATATATATGTATATAAATTATATATATATGTATACATTATATATATATATATATATATATATATATACATATATATATATATATTATATATATATATATATATATATATATATATATATATATATATATATATATATATATAGAGAGAGAGAGAGAGAGAGAGAGAGAGAGAGAGAGAGAGAGAGAGAGAGAGAGAGAGAGAGAGAGAGAGAGAGAGGTGGGTGTATGAGTGTAAATAATCCTTTGTTCATTCCTTCTCATTGCACATATTGCAGGATTTAGAATTCCCTGTCGTTTTCTATAGTCCATTGCATAAATAATGCAATCAGTGAAATATAAAAAAGTATCAGCTTTCAAAATTTTACTCTCCGTTCTCGAAATTTATCCCTAACTGACGTCACTGACTGGGGCTTCCATGACCATGGGATTTCATGGTAATTCCAGGGAAATGTTAATCTGAAACTTGTAAACTCCGCTGCAATTCAGTCATGCCATGATTTTGAGGATGAAAGTATAATTGACAAATATTTTTAATGTCTGGTCTGGACGTCAGTGTGCAGACTAGATAATGTCTCGAAACAGTTTGTAAGTTTTACATTTAACCTCGACCTCGTGATTTTGCATTCATTACCGCTCTGTAGTGAGTTGCTCCCGTAGGTGGGGGCGGGGGGCTAGTGCCATCAGTGCACCTCATGCGGTACACCGTAGACGTTACTGAGAGTTCTTTGCAGCGTGCTTCGGCCCCTAGCCGCAACCCCTTTCATTCCTTTTACTGTACCTCCGTTCACAATCTCTTTCTCCTATCTTACTTTCCACCTTCTCCTAACAATTGATTCATAGCGTAACTGCTTTGAGGTTTTCCTCCTGTTACACCTTTCAAATCTTTTTACTGTCAATTTCCGTTTCAGCGCTGATTGACCTCATAGGTCCCAGCGCTTGGCTTTGGCCTAATTGCTAGATCCTGTAGTGAGTTGCTTTAACTAGGCGTCATTGTTGATTCTCTTAACTCTGTTCATTATATTCCTGACGATAATTGAATAAATCATTAGGAACGAAGTTCTGATTTCATTGTTTTGAATTTCGATTTCTAATGTTTTCAATCGCCTCTTTAACACCTATTTCTTTTAACGCAAGCTTTGTCATAGTATCGTATAGTACTTTGTAACGCCGGTCACTCATGAAGAATATGGATATTGTTTTTTTTTTTTTTTTTGTACTTATTCTTTAACATAAACTCTTCTGAGTTATTTACCAACGTATTATGTCTGTCAAATTATTTGCGCCGCTGAAATGAAATGAAGCCGGAACAAAACCAATTTTCATTTACAATATGTATATCTATCGTTCTCTATAAATTATGATTCGTTACGGAAGCTGAATAGCCATGCACAATAACAGATCTTTAAAAACATGAGCGATGGGGGAACAATTGTTTTATATTTATCGAAATATATCTTCAGTCTTTGAAAGGTCATAACCATCGCTTACTAGGAATATTTCCTCTTTCTCCCTTTCCTCTATTGTGTCAGAAAATGAAACCGTGCTGAAAAGATGTTTAATTCCTTCCCATCTCTAATCCTTGGATTAAAGACTAATTTCTTCCCCCGAAGATATTCCCATTGCAGTGTAATCGGCTTACGCGTATAATGTTGTGAACTGATTAACACATTCAACGCTCCGGTAGTACTCCCGAGTTTATAATAATAATAATAATAATAATAATAATAATAATAATAATAATAATAATAATAATAATAATAATAATAATGATTATTGCTGATGGAAGAAAAAATCCATTAAGTGCACTTTTTTATTTTCCTCTTTTTCATAATAATAATAATAATAATAATAATAATAATAATAATAATAATAATAATGATGATGATGATGATGATGATGATGATGACGATTATTATTATTATTATTATTATTATTATTATTATTATTATTATTATTATTATTATTATTGCTGATGGAAGAAAAAATCCATTAATTGCACTTTGTTTATTTATTTTGCTCTTTTTTTTATTACATATGAAATATTTACACAATTTACAGCGCCCGCTTTGTATCACCTGGACACTGGAGATGGTGATAGGAACTGTCATAAGCTAAGAGGAGTATTCTGTAAATTGTTCATATGTAAAAATGTGTATATAAAATGAAGGGAATGTGATTGTTCGTCGGTTTGTATTATTATTATTATTATTATTATTATTATTATTATTATTATTATTATTATTATTATTATTATTATTATAGCTTTGTTGATGTTACATCTCATTATTGCTTAATTTTTCCGGTCTAGCACAGAAAACATATATTTTACATATGTATTGTTAATGTATTTTTTACGCATCTTATTCTTGGCCATAACTTTCGAACTGTAAGAAATAGACACTACATGTTTGGCTTGCCTACTCCACTCATGAATGTTTCAGATGACACTAAGAACTAGGAATAGCTTGCACACCTAGTTTGTTATTATAAGTATTATTATTAGTATTATTTAGCGACACTCATTATTATTATTATTATTATTATTATTATTATTATTATTATTATTATTATTATTAAACAATACGATAAGATTACTAACGTGGTGAAACATTTTACATAGATTATATGTCACATTTCCACATTCATGTTTTAGCAATTTCCCCTCCGTTTTCCTTCGTTCTTCTGTTTCGTGTTTGTACAAGGAATGCTCCTTAGGAGAGTAAATGCTTCTGAAGTTGTCTGGAAGGTTATTTATGCTCTGAAAAGGAAGAAATTTCATATCAATTTAATGGCATATAATTTCATCGAAGTAATACAAGGAAATCTTCCATTATTGTAGCTGGAGAAAGTGATGAATGGTTTTTAGAGAAACATTTCGATAAGGTAGACGCGTACGCTTGTAAATCTATATGTAATTTATTCACAGTATATTTGTTCTCTGGATGAAATAGACACCTGCTCATGCAAATGTACACGTAACTTATTCGCTTGTCGTTTTCATTTTCAGTATTAATCCAGCCACTTCAGATACCTTCACAGAAGGATCATCGGCAGTGCTTCAGTTTTCATGCATTCACTGAGCCAATTACCCTTATCTCTCACACAATCTCGTGGTTTCTGGATATTAAAGCCTTTCTGTTTCAGCACTAATACGCTGTTTAGCCAGTAGTTTCTTCTTCTTCTTCCTCTTCTCCGTCCTCCGTACACTTGAGAAATGTAAACCTTTTTCTCCAACATATCTACAATCTCTCGTTGTGATCAAACTACCTTAAGACTCTCCCATTCATGTTTCATTACATTTATCTTTTCATCACTTTGTCGTATGTCTGCATTTTCCACCTTCTACCTATCTTATTCTGTACGTATTTTGTAAATATTTAATTTCTACAGCCTCCATGGGTATTTTATTTATATATATTATGCTGTGGAACTACTCACAATATTTTGTACCTCTGGAAACTTAACTGATAATGGACAGTGCGATCCATCATCCATTAGGTGACAGAAAAGGGTATTTAAAACCGTGATACATTTTTCATAGATGTAAAATCTGTGTTTTTTATTATATTGAAATTGCAGTGGTCTCTCTCTCTCTCTCTCTCTCTCTCTCTCTCTCTCTCTCTCTCTCTCTCTCTCTCTCTCTCTCTCTCTCTCTCTCTTGGTTTATATCCATATATATTTAAAATGATGCCAAAACCACTTAATGGACGAGGAACTGTTCCTCTGTGAACAATTTCAGTTGTTATTCCTCCACATTGATTTCAAACTTTTATATTTACTATTATTATTATTATTATTATTATTATTATTATTTTTTTTTTTTTTTTTTTTTTTTTTTATTCAGAG
>JANJGK010000049.1:6211833-6216833 GCA_039081455.1 Macrobrachium rosenbergii
GTCTGAGTTTTATTCGAACGATTAGAATTAAAGTGAAAATAAGAGAAAATATTTGAAGGCTGTTTCGATACACCTAAAAATGGTCTGACGAAAATTCAGGAGTTTGAAAACGAAGATCTTCCAGTGCTTCCTTTTCGTTTTCAGAAAATTATTATGCCGGATATGTCTGTCCGTCCGCACATTTCTGTCCTCACTTTTTCTGTCCGCCTTCAGATCTTAAAAACTACTGAGGCCAGAGGGCTGCAAATTGGTGTGTTGATCATCCACCCTCCAATCATCAAGCATGCCAAATTGCAGCCCTCTAGCCTCAGTAGTCTTTATTTTATCTAAGGTTAAAGTTAGCCATAATCGTGCGTCTGGCAGCGATATAGGACAGGTCACCACCGGGCCGTGGTTAAAGTTTCATAGGCCGCATTATGCCGAGACCCCCGAAAGATAGATCTATTTTCGGTGGCCTTGATTATACGTTGCACATAAAACTCGATTGCGCCGAAGAAACTCCGGCGCATTTTTTAATTGTTTACGCTTGTGTCGATAACATCTCGAGACAGGTCAAGCCATTGGGCAGTAATTTTGTTTTTAAAGCACAACGGGCAATTAGGAACATGCTCATTAAAAATACTACGGGGAATGAAAGCAGATGTATCTGTAGGGTTTTAGGTTAATCAGCTCAGTGGTCTGGTTAAACTACTTTAATAATAATGATAATAATGTAAAGAATGTAATAAAAGTAAGTGGGAGAAAATGGAAAGATGTTGGCTGCTCGATTGGAACAAAATGGATGACTGTAAGAACAGGTATCATGTCAAATGCAGTAGGGTGTAACTAAAAAAAAAAAAAGACTGATGGTTATATTACGCCTAGTCTGTACAACCCAAAATCTTTTGTTTTCGGAGTTCAAAGTTAAATCACGGTTTTCATCTCCTCACTTAACAGCCTCAATTTGTTTTATGTGTATAAAATAATACTGTAACAAAGAGCGAACACCTGCCATTTTTAGTAATAAACGTTGCTGCTTTTGCAGCGCTGCATGTTAGATATTACTACTCTCCTTTCATTATAAAATTTTTTGAACTCGCCCTCCCTCTTTTTCCTTTTTTTTTTTTCTTTTTTGATAGGTTGGGCCCAATAATTTATGGTACTGTCATCATTGAAAATGTCATGTTTTCGTCCCCTCTTATTGAACTATTGACATATGTTATTTTATGGTGACTGTACCATATGTTCTGTGCAGTCTTCCCTCTCTTCCCCCACTTTCTACGCTCGTCCTTCTCTCGTTTTCTTTCCCTCGTCGAGTTTTTAGTTTTCTGTAAAAGAAAATTGTGCCGGCTTTGTCTGTCCGTCCGCACTTTTTCTGTCCGCCCTCGGATCTTAAAAACTTCTGAGGCTGGAGGGCTACAAATTGGTATGTTGATCATCCACCCTCCAATCATGAAACATGCCAAATTGCAGCCCTCTAGCCTCAGTAGTTTTTATTTTATTTAAGGTTGAAGTTAGCCATAATCGTGCATCTGGCAACGATATAGGATAGGTTGGGGTTAAAGTTTCATGGGCCGCGGCTCATACAGCATTATACCGAAAGATACCTCTATTTTCGGTGACCTCGATTATACGCTGTAGCGGCTATACAGAACACTCGATTGCGCCGAAGGTTCTTCGGTGCATTTCTTATTTTCTTTTAGTTGTCGATTTTGATTTTACCCACATCTTCGGTTTTAATTAATGTTGATTTTGTATGACTTATTGTAATATGAAAATAAGGAGAGCTGAAGTAGCATATTGGCTGAAATCTAAGATTTCATAACTTGGAGTTTGCATTTATCCTCAACCTTATTGAACTCCAGTTGCCGGCTTTTCAGTCCCTTTGTTTCCATCCACTTTTATCCAGCGAGATTCCTTAGATGCCTTTACTACGCGAGTGTTTTTTGGTCTCTTGTAAGCCTTTCTGTTTCCGTTTTCCGAATGTTTTCGGTCTTATGAAAAATGTTTATGCAGTATGTGCATTACTTCTCTCGGCTGTCATGACTGCTTTCTGCAACCTCAGTGCACGTGTCTTCCTCATTTTACTCCCTTTTATGATATATACATTTAATAATATTTAATTCTAAATGCATATGACGTCCGATTATCTCAAATTATACTAATTAAACGAGGGTAGGGAGTAGTTTTTTGTGTAGCTGCTTGAGATGTTTAGCTCATATAAAACAAAATTGAAACTTAGTAATTTTTCTGTATGTTTCTTTACGGTGAGATGGTTTCGTTCCTAACAAGGGGACATTTATATATCTGTATTTTCCCCGTCGCAAGATGGCTTTCTTCCTTTAATGATACAGAATTTACCATTTACATAGTATCTCTAGTCTACTTTAATACATCGGATTTTTTTAGACTGTTAAATATTTTATCTGTAATGAATATCACTGATGTAGCAAAGCGGTGTACAGTATTATTCTGCCATACTTTTCAAATTTACGTTTATGTCACGAAAAATATTTTATATCTGTAGTTATAATGGTTGTGACTTCGTTTCACTTTCTGTTGGTGATGATATGAGTCTTAATACTAAGATTCCATAGCCTACTGAATTCAGCAACTGTTTTAAATTGAAAGTAAGGTGTCCAAAGAAGGACAGCGAGGGAAAACGGAAAAAATGCTCAGAATTTCTAGAACCAGGGAATGATTACGTGGACAACAGAAAGCAGTCATCTAGCTTTCCTATGAAGAGGTTCATTTAAAACTCGGCGTACAAGGAATTTATGTAATCTGGGATTAACTCTTCAAAGATTTTCAATGTGAAACCTTACATTTTGCCTAGAAAGTTATGCAGACTTGAAACTTTAAATGTGTGCGTATTTTTATATTTCTTCAGTCTGCCAAGTAAAGGGCTATAAGTCGAAAGGCCTTGCAGCACTCCATTGTTTCTCTTTCCTTCGTGGATTTTGTCTTTATATGTATATGTATATATGTATGTATGTACACTTACATACGTACATACATACATACATGCATATAGAAGCCTTTTAGAAACGGAATAAGGAAAATGAAAAAGACCAGCAAATGATGAATTTGATCATAATTAGCGTAACGAAGATACTTTGTGTTCACGTTAATAGAATGCATGTAATTATGTATGTATACATACATACATACATACATACATACATACATACATACATACATACATAGAGGCCCTTTAGAGACGGACATCGGGACGAAGGGAAAAGTCAACAAATGAAGAATTTGATCAGGTGTAGTGAAGTGAAGTGAAGACATTTTCTGGGCATGCAGACAGAATAAGAGCCAAATATTGAAGGATTCTTTGAAACAAACTGTTTTTAGGAAGAAAAGGAGAGGAAGATATAATTCTGGAAAATATCAAGCATTGTGGTCAGGGAGTGAAAGGCATTATTGTCGTCGAAGCCTGTCTTAAAGTTCAAGGCAATGTTTTCGATACGAAATTGTTTGCCAATTTCTTTTGTCTTCTGATCATGTGTCGATAACTGCGTGTGTCGTCATAAGGGATGTATGTTGCTCTTTGAGAAAATCACTGAAGAAAGAGTGGATATAAATTTTCCAGCACGAGTGTGATAATCGTCAATAATGGAACCGATTTCGTTCGAAGTTCGCTCAAGTCTTATTGATTGATAAGGCGTAATTGCCAGAGAGAGAGAGAGAGAGAGAGAGAGAGAGAGAGAGAGAGAGAGAGAGAGAGAGAGAGAGAGAGAGAAATGGCACCTGAGTTAAATGAAGCCTTGAATATTAATGTGATCCACCCGGTGTATTAAAATAAAAATAAAAAGTTTGAAGGCATTGTCAAATACGTCCTTATAGAGTAGATTCATAAGAGGCACGAAAATGGGTTATGACTACAAATTTGCTGACAAAATCTCCGTAATTGGAACGTGGAAGGAAAAAAAAAAAAATAGCCGTTGATGTTTGAAAATAACTGTAGCACTAGCAAAAAGTTATTAAGAGGAATGCTGTTAAACTGACATAATTGTGTTTTAAATAAAAATGCATGTAGAACAACCTTAAGCATTTTCTGTAAGTCACAGACACACACACGCATAACATATATGCATACATACATGGAGATTATATAATATTATATGTATATGTATATATATATATATATATATATATATATATATATATATTTATATATATATTGATGTAGTAATTGAAAATATATATAAATACATGCATACTATTCGATCATCAGTTGATGTAATAATAGGAAATGCCCTGTCTAATTGCAGGTGATTTTAATAAAACTATTTCCAAGTCGATAAATTCTTGAACGCATTTCTCCTACCGTGTGCGACAAAACATTGCGTATTTTCTCCAGCGTACTTCACGTCAATGAACTGGGGTCGCGAGTTCGTGCACACACACGCGTTTGCGTGAGAGTTGGAGGTCCAAGGTTCTCTGTCCCCGTAGACTCTGGCAACCAGTATGTGGTCTGACCCGGTAGCTCCACGAAGCACCTCCTTGATAGTCTGCGCACGGCCCGAGCTTAGCCAATCTTTTCCAGTTGACTTTCCTTATTCCTCCGTATTGTTTTGTAAGTTTCTGACCAAGAGCAAAAAAAGCAATATTTTGTTCAGTTTTATGGTTCTCCAGCGGCAAAAAAGGGGACAAGTTTACAGGAAAGAAGTGTGGATAACTTTTAAAGTTTGTGACGTGAAAGTCTGCGCTACGGTGAATTATTTTTAGCACGAAGTTTCCATAGAAAATGTTCGATGTTTCTGCAGGTATTAGTTAGTCATTACTTTCCTGCGGTATTTAAAAACAAAATGTGCAGTTATAAATGTTTCGATGTTAATTACTGGTATGGAAATGACGTATGTATGTAGAAAGTATTTGTAAATAAGTAATCAATGTGAGGGAACAACTTATGCTTCACTTGGCCACTTCTATTGTTTCCCATGTCTTTATATAGTCAGACATATCAAGTTTAAATGTTTTAATTAACAGCCTGGCTTTGTAAGGTAAGATTC
>JANJGK010000049.1:6219333-6246833 GCA_039081455.1 Macrobrachium rosenbergii
TAAAGATGAATGGCTTAGAAGTGGGAGAAGTCAGTGTAATTTTGAGAATGCTTGTGATGGGGGGAAGACCCTTGGGTACTTGTGGAGGGATATTGGAGGGCTGTTGGGTGGAGAGACACCAGAGTTGAATGGATTACGAGTGAGGTATTGCAGCTAGATTGTATTGGTGTGACTGACCAAGATTTGTATGGTATTTCTGGATGAGGGAAATGTTCCGAGGGAATGACTCAGAGTTGATTTTTCCATTCTATAAAAGCCAAGGTGATAGATGAGCTTGTAAGAATGACAGGCAAAATTTAACCTAGTATACCGAAGAAAATCTAAGGTAGGGTTGTGACTGAGGAAGTAAGACAGTTAACAGAAGGATGACAGGAGAAGATCAATGTTGATATAGACAAGGGATAGGATGTGTGTTTATGAAATAATTTTGTGAGAAGTCTGAAAGAAAATGGAAAATGTTATGCATGGCAAAATGGTAGAAATTCGATATAGAGGAAGTGTTGAAGTATTTTAGGATTTATAGGATACAGTGCAATTTTCTGAGACTCTTCTCGTTGGAAACGAGTTATATTACAGAAAAATGTTGTCATGGGAGTAATTGTTCTTGCGCAAAAGGGCATATGTGAACATTGTATCTTATGGAAGGGGCTTAATATCCGGGAGGCCTGAGAACTTGTGCAGGATAGAAGCGAATGATGCAGTGTGTTGAGAGTAATAGAGATGAATTTCGTGCAAGGTGTAAAATATTCTCTACGGAATTCGTTAAACATTTTAAAGGAGGCACTAAAATGAGATTGAGTAAAATTAAGATTTTTTCGTCACTTTATATACTCACATTATTAAGAAGCTGGAAATATATGGAAATTGTACTGGGTTTGTTAACACAAATCAGGGCACAGATTATTTTTTTTTTTTAACGAAAGCATAGAAATTAATCTTATTATGAAATTACATAGAGGATGATTCATAGAAGCTGAGATCCTTGGTGAACTCTGGAGGCTTTTCTCGCAATTGGAGGAGACCTTTAGGTATCTGGGGGAGATGAATATATCAAGATGGTGTCGAGAGCTCTGGAAGGGTAAATACACGGCTTGGAGGGCACAGAGGAAATGCCGTGTATATGTCAGTGAGGTACGAGAAATGCCATTTAGATACCCTGGTAAACGTTGAGGTACTAATAGGATATATATATATATATATATATATATATATATATATATAATATATATATATATATATATATATATATATATATATATACATACACACATATATATACATACTGTATATGTGTATATCTATATATATATGAGTATATATATATATATATATATATATATATATATATATATATATATATATATATATATATACATGCATGTAAGCACACTTTTGCGTTCAGTGTTCTTATTTTTATTTGCTGTCATGGTTTCAGTTTATTGTTTATTAGGAGACGGTTTTTTTTGGGCTAATTGAGTCTCATTGTCTTTCTGCAGTCTAGCAGGCGAATACTTCTTTCGTCTGTCGCTCTGCTGCAAGGACAGGTTTGGCAAGAAAAGGTATCCAGTGAATTATTTTATTAACAGCGCAATACGTATATATATATATATATATATATATATATATATATATATATATATATATGTGTGTGTGTGTGTGTGTGTGTGTGTAATTTATATATATGTATATATATATATGTGTGTGTATATATATAATTTATATATATGTATGTATATATATTTATGTATTTATATACATATATATATACATATATTATATATATATATATATATATATATATATATATATATATATTATATATATATATATATATATATATATATATATATATATATATATATATATATATATAATATTACACATAAGGTGGTACGAATATTCCTGTAATTTGTTGAAGTTTTGTGCAAAGCAGTACGTCGCTAGTTTACAGATGATATGTATTTATTATTAATTTTATTTGCATGATCTCAGTGTGTTATTAACTTAAAAGTAAGGCTTATTCCGGTAGAATAGGATGTAAGTAATTCCGCTTAGCAGTACAGGACTGCTCACAAATAACTGGGAAATGTAAAATGATTATATTGTGTTATCTAGAAGTCGACGGGGTTTTTAAAAATAAAAGATTCAAGAGTGAAAATTCTTTAGTTATGAAATGGTTCTTAAAAGGAATCTGAATATAACAAGATGCCATCATTCGCTAAGTATCTGTTCAGTGATCTTATCTATGTTTGTATATGTGAATGTGTGTACATATAAATTATATATATATATATATATATATATATATATATATATATATATAAATGAAATTTATCACATCACCGTGATTCATATACAAGCATTAAGCCACAAATGTCCTTTAATATCTAATTCGCTCTACCCGTGTGGTTTAATGCGCACACTGTAGTCCTGAGTTTTTGTTTTCCCGTGGTTCGAGCCCACGACACGACGAACTTATTATCAACTAAAAAATTCCCCTTCGGGTAACATATCTGAAAATATATTATTTCCGAGGTAAAACGAATTAGATATTAAATGGCATTTGTAGCTTAATGCTCATATATATATATATATATATATATATATATATATATATATATATATATATATATATATATATATATATATATATATATATATATATATATATATATATATATATATATATGTATATATACATATACATATATATATATATATATATATGTATATATATTAAATATATTGTGTGTGTGTATGTATCTATATATTTATAGATAGAAAGATGGATAAGGAAACAAATATAATTGGCAAATGAAAAGGCAATGAGCAAAAGTTGGCATTTAATGAAAATGTCACCCAGTCTTCTCAGAAGCTGTGGAGATTGGTGTCTTATTTACCAGACGGCTTTATCACACCTTTGTACAGCTTGGCCTCTTTTGTAAAGCTGCCTTATTAATGATGCCATATGGGTGGGTGTAAGGCGAAAGGTCTGTGTATTCTTGTAGGTATCAGTGTGTGTGTGTGCGCGCGTAAAATGTGATCCTGAGAGACAGTGCCGTGTGAACTAGGAAGGAAATCCGATTCGCCAATTATGTTGCTAAGGAATCATTCACATAAGGATTATCTTTTTTCTGTGTTCATCTCATTTCGGTGGTCGTTATTCCCAATGAACAAAAATTCCTAATTGGTTTGGGAAGACGGTGGAGCAACCTTTGCGGAATATGCCAGTTCTGAAAGGATTTTAAAAAGGCTTCACATTTCAAAGGGAGGTAAAGTAACGTAGGGCTAGATTCCATGATATATTCGGTTTGGTGACGAGAGAGAGAGAGAGAGAGAGAGAGAGAGAGAGAGAGAGAGAGAGAGAGAGAGAGAGAGAGAGAGAGAGAGAGAGAGAGACTTTTAAAGGGGTTTCATGAGTGGCAGCCTGTTTTTCTAATAATTTTCCCCCCTGTCACTTCTCGTAGGATGCTCTCTCTCTCTCTCTCTCTCTCTCTCTCTCTCTCTCTCTCTCTCTCTCTCTCTCTGAGTTATCTTGACATCTTGCACGAGGTTGCATCACCTTGTTTTGTAATCTCTTTTACCTTTTCATCAAGAAGATTTGCAGATGAAACGTTGTGTTGCAATGTTACGAAAGATGCACAAATCATTAATTGCAAGAATCTTTTGACGCCAATTCTTAGTTAAGAATCGCTTTAGATGTTAATTTAGAAATTTTATATGTGTTATGCCCCCCAAACATTTTTTTATATAAAGTCAGTTTTTAGTGTTGGTAATATTGACGCAAATGTGACTACGTGAAAAACTGATTATGAAATAGAATTTTACGCCTCAGTGACTGCGATAAAAACATTAATATGCTAGTGCCTGTTGAACGGTCTTTTCAGAGAAGTGATGAAGTTGGGTTATTGTTATTTAATACACTACATGCTTTCCGTAGTTTACTATAACGAATGCTTAGTTTACTATAACGAACGAAGCATCTTTCGCTTTGCGACTAGAGTAGAGTTTGTACTTCCTTGCACCAGAATAACACTGTCCCATACAAGAAATGGAACAAAAAATGGAGCGAGGATAATATCACACTACCTAATTATGTAAATAGGTCACGTATTAAAAGAATTATAAGATCATCTTCAAAGTTCGTTTATGAAGAAATAAATTTTTGTAAAAACTTTTATCCTTTATTTTAAATCTGTTTTTCTGTTTTAGTTTAGAAACTTTTCGTAAAAACGTGTGTTTAAGATATTTAAAGTGCTGTTAATTCACTACATTAAAGACGTTACTGTCATAGAATTGTTGTTGCTGTTGATGATAATGACTATGTTACTACATTAGTGGTAGATTATTCGTTCTAATTTTGATGCAGATCAGTTATACCTTATATTGTTGTTGTATATATTAATATACCTCCGAAGTCCATGCCGAGCTATAGTGTTATGTTTCTTACAATCAATGTTGTTTACTGCTATACGAGAAATTTTTTTTTTTTTTTTTTTTTTTGCTCTCCAGCTTAGTAAAGGACTCTTAATAGATTATTTCGTGGAAAAGATTACGTATATGTAATTGCGGCTGGTCAGGAGATTTCCACCTTTCCCGGGGATCTAGAGCCTTTTCCAGATGAAGGGTATTTAGAATTATTTTGGGTAATTATGAGAGCATTGCCATAATTTTGGGATTTATAAAACAGTACAGTTTTATATTATTTGCGCTGGAGACTGGAAAGCTGGACTTGTGGAAGTCAAATATTTATTGGGTAGGTATTAACACTGCCAAATTTACACATTATGCATCAAAGTATACAGTGGAGTGCGTTGCGTAAATTGAATGTGTATTAATCTTGAATAAAAACTAGATAAAATACGTATTTTACGAAAACATTTTCAAATAAATTTCCCAATATTTACAGAAGATTTATTGTACTACCACAGATATTGACAAGTAAAATTACTTGCACGAAGATCCATACACAAACTCAGTGTAACTGATATGTACAGTTACAGATAAACTTATTATTTCGCGAATGACTGAACCTGTTTACTGTTTGCAGGATTTCTTCACTGTAAGTATTTTTTTAAACAAGCGCCAAGTAAAACTAATATTACCCTTTGGTAACCATCTGTTAACTGAAAATAGTTGTCTGAAAAGAGGAAAAGTTATTGGATTTAAAGAAGCTATTTTTATAGAAGACTCCCACAAATTAAAGTCAAGATTGACACAACACGTGTCGTACTCTGAAAATTAAAATATAACTTTTTAATAGAAATACAACTGCAGTTAATAATGAAACTGAAACCGAACGGCTTGGTTGCCGGAGGAATTTTATCCATCTCTGTCTCTCAAAAATGTATAACATGGACGAGAATACTAGGGTTAACCCCCGTGTTTGTTTCATCATCCAAATCCGGATGTTCCATTGTAAATGAAGACTGCCCAGGGAAATTCATCAAGGGCACGTCCATTGTCCCTTATACAAGTTGTACAGTTTTCACTCATAACTCGGCTGAAATTTAAAGACAACAGAAAATAATGAATGAAATTATTGACAATGAAATAACTGACACCAGTGTTTGAATATGCATTTATAATCAGCATTTCTGCTCTATGACCAATGACAAATCTTACATCGCAAGCATCACCTCTTTGTAAGATAAGCTTACAAAGGGCTAGTCCCTGGGAGGAACAGATTAGGCGTTTGTGAACCAAGTATATTTTAAGACTGAATTTTAATCATTATCTCAAAGGTGGCTTCACAGCTTTAAAGACAGAGCTTTGATATCGTAATTGGGGAACATTCCACAGCAGCACTTATGTTACTGCGGCCCTTCCTGAAATGGAATAGTTCTCGCCTTTTAAGTACAAAAAGCAGGATGAATTACTTTAAAAAACTTTCTGAATGTACACGAGTTGAGTTCTGTAGTACACCAAGATAGGGGGCTTTTGTTACGTTGATGATTAAGTAATTAATCATTCTTGGCAATGTGATCATTATATGTCGATTCATATAAAGAGTTGTGATTATCTTCTTTTTATCCACTTTTAAGATTGGAAACCGTTTATAGCTACCATTGAAGCAAACCAGTTGTCTCAGTCCACCCCCACCCACCACTCTGTTTGTCTGTCTGTCTGTCTGTCTCGCAGTGTCTCATTGTCAGGTGATTTTACTAAAACGTGAGGGTGTCTTTCATTTGTTTATGTTCTCCATGAGATTATCTTGAGTACCTGTCCAGTATGTGGCTGAATTCTACTTTTTAAGATTTTCATAACCTCATTGTTTCCAACTGTTTGATAGCATAATTATTTTTCGTTCTTATTACCTGCGATGAGAATGAGAAAAGAAAGAGCAAATTTATGATAACAGCAATAATAATTCATATACCGTCCCACCGCAAACCTCTGTGTAGACTGGTTTTCGGTTTTTCAATGTATCTCTTAGTTGAGTCGTATTGCACCTGGACCACTCGTACAGAACCCTGAACTGATTGATTTTTTCTAAAGTTTAAATAGTCATAAAAAAGTAAAATATTATTCAGTTATCAGAATAAATTGAGCTGTTTTGGTCTCTTGCACTTATTCGTCTTTTTCCTTCAATGACCTCGACAATTTCGAAAATAGAACTTCCAGGCTGCAACGCACTAGGCGTCACCATTTACAAGCATCACCATTTACAAGCATCACCATTTACAAGCATCACCATTTACAAGCATCACTTGCCCGCAGCATTTCCCCGACCCCAGCCCCCCAAGAGAAATGCGCTCTGTTCCAGAGAACCTCTGCTGATCCAATGGCTTTGAACATTTCTGTCGAGTTGAGTTCTAATGCAAGTGGGTCAGGTATTTTCGTGTTAGTAATTTCATTTTGAATGTTTGTCTTTTTACTACTGTCACTGTTATGATGATGAGTATTATTGCTCTTATAATTAATAATATTATTATTATTCCAGTAGTGGTGATGGAGAGCTAATTAGGTAAATTAACGAATATCCTTTTTTAGGGACTAAAAGTTAATATGAACTATCATCGTCGGAAATTTGGTTAATTGCCCTTATCAAATTTCAGATAGAGACAATAGAGGGTTTATGTTACGCTGATAATTAAGCAGTTAATCATTCGTGGGAATAAAACGCTTACAGTGTGATTTATATACAAAGATGTTATCGTCGTCTTCATATCCATTTTTTAACGTAGACAACTGTTTACTGTTATTAGTGAAGCAAAGCAATTCGACCTGACTCGGATGTCAGTGCCTTTCTCTGAATGATTATTTTCCAATTAGATTACCTTGATTACCTTTACAAAATACAGATTAATTCTAAATTCATTAGTCTGTTGAGTTTCTGTGACGATATAATTGAATTTATTCTCACCTTTTAGTTTTGATTTGACTGATTTTCACTTTTCCTTCTCTAAATGCCGAGTCTCATATATGTGATTAGAATGGTAATTTTATTAGGCAACCCGCCCCCACCTTTTTTTCTCATTTTTTCCATAAAAATCATTTGCTAAGATTGAACTTTAGGTTGCTACAGCGTTCCTCATTCACACACACACAAAACTATACATATATATATATATATATATATATATATATATATATATATATATATGTATATATATATATATATATATATATATATATATATATATATTTATATATATATAATATATATATATATATATATATATATAATATATATATATATATATATATATATATATATATATATATATATATCTATATATATACATAATTATACATATATATATATATATATATATATATATATATATATATATTTATATATATACATATTATACATATATATATATATATATATATATATATATATATATATATATATATATATATATATATATATACACAGTATATATATTCTTGTTACATTTCTGATATATTTATTGAGAAATTTTTCCAGTCCGGGGAAAAATACTACTTTCCTGGTTATTTTGAACAGACAGATATTAACGCAAAAGCACCAGAAGCTTCCTGTCATGCAGCTGGAAGCAAAAACAAGGATCCAGACTTTAAAGAGGAAACCATTAAAAAAATAACATCAAATCTCTTTTCATTTTGTATTTCACGCTCATATTTAGAACCTCAAATCCTAAACAATATTATTTTCCTAATTCTTGGAAATAGAGGTGTTTACATAATGTGAATTAATGCCATTATTGGTGATAGACTAAACAAATTAATGCACCTTGTTTTGATGAGCTTGATTATGATAGTGGTTTTGTTTTGATGTTGTCATGTTTGATGTTTATCACACGTATATTTAACTACATCTCTGATGAAGGAGTCACTTATTTGGGTTTTTTTTTGTGCCCCAGCATTATTTTTACGGTTTTTTCTGATTTTTGTTTAGCAACTTTTCCTTAATTTCTTGGTGCATTCATATATCGAAAGACGGGATTCATTTAATCGTTTAATTTTGTCATTTGTAAAAGTCTGTGGATGGAGGTTAGGACATTGATGATGAAGAGGCTATTATTATTATTATTATTATTATTATTATTATTATTATTATTATTATTATTATTACTGACAAACATAACCGCCTATAAACATTGGAAACGACGATGGACACCCAAGTGAACTCAGGTATTACATCAGGATCCTAAGTATTAGTTAATCTGAGAATATTCGTGATAGGAAGACCACCAAAAAAGTATAATATTTAAAATGAGGAATACGTCACACAAGAACGTTCTGAAAGAACATAATGAAAATTGACAGTAATTAGATTTGCAGTTGAAAATAGGAAAAATGACAGAAGAAAGCAAGTGATTTGACGTTCCAGATGGCTACGCAGTTTCCCCTTTCTTCTGCATCAGGGTGGAAATGCGGTGGAATATTAGGGAACTTTGACTGTTGGCACTATCTTCATTGACGTTGTTTCGTGTCGCGTGACACTGAGAATAATTGTATCAGTTTTTTTTTTTTTATATTCATCTGGAATTATGGTGTAGGCACTACTTAAGGTTCTTTGCAGCGTGCCTTCGGCCCCTAGCTGCAACCCCTTTCGTTCCATTTATTGTACCTCCTTTCATATTCTTTCATCCATTTACTTTCCACCCTCTCCTAACAGTTGATTTATAGTGCAACTGCGAGGTTTTCCTCCTGTTGCACCTTTCAAACCTTTTACTGTCAATTTGCATTTCAGCCCTGAATGACCTCATAGGTCCCAGTGCTTGGCCTTTGTCCTCAATTCGATATTCAATTCAATTCAATTATGTTGTTTTAAATCGATAATGACACAGAAAATGTTAAAATAGAAAATATTCGTGTATTGTATTTTTTCTCTTATTTCTCAGCTCCATAGGTGTATTTCTAGCACAAGCCTATTCAGTTTCAAAACTATTCATATAAATACATGTTGTCTTCATATGAATAAATACAAAAGCTATATTGATAAAGTTGCGTGTGCTCTTAAGGTTAATCGATACATAAACATTGTAAAAATTCTTGCAATTCCACATAACCTGTGTTGCAAGAGCTGAAACCTTCTTTCAATTGGCTAGATGTCTTGTTTAATGTTATTTTTAATATCTGTAAGTTTTAGAAAATAATGACGTTTCTTATGACCTCCTCTTTAGCCGCATATACAAGGTTATTAATATTTATGCGCAAAACCCTTGTCATTATAGACTATTAATATAAAAAAAGAATTATATTAAGCTTTATTATTACAGGTGGATAAGCATACCCACTGTACAAAAATCTAAGTACCCACTATGAAATCTCCCGAGATGGCATTAGTAACTGACTGTATTGGTGGGATTAAATTACAGTAAGTAATTTCATACACATCAAAGAGACTGCGAGAGCACAACTTCCAAGCTTTATGCAAATCTTTCACGTCTGTCATCTGCGAATGTTTCAGATTAGTTCCATAAAAGCTGATGCATTATACAGTACATTAGAGAATTTTATTTAATCATAATAACATTTTCGTTTTGATATGAGACCAGAGGATTTTTAAAAAAGGTGAATATTTATTTTTCCAAAAAATAGCAGTCTTGCATTTACTTGTATTATGACTAATTAAATTTGCATTGAATTTCGAGTGGTTGCAGGTACTGTGACGTCATCATCATAGACATAAATACTGGAGTAAATATTACTCATTAGCCTTTCACTTTAGCTTGATTAACACCAGTAAATTTATCTAAATATAAATGGTTATATATAACCTGCCTTTCTATACGAGAATACATAACAGTCCAGAGTCATGCAAATAAGAGACACAGGCCACGATTGATTAGAGTTTTGAAAAGCTTGTCATACTTTAGCCCGATCAAAGCCCTTCGAAAAATCGAGCAGATTGGCAATTAAGCTTGAATCACGCGAACCATAATTTTGCATGGTTTCCATCTCGATAAAGGCACAGTAATGTACAGGAATCCTTTTTTATAAGCAGAGTGATAAATGCATAACTTAAAAAAATAATTGTTTAAAATACCCAGTGAGTATAAAAGCTAAAACTTTACAGAAATGAGTATTCAGTGCAGTGGTTTTATAACCATCAGAATTTGAAATACGCTTCGTGTTATTTTTGATTGAGGTGGAAAAGCAATAATATCAAAAGTCTCATTGGTCAGACCGTGACGCAATGTTTGTTTGTTGGACATGTAAATCCAATAAATTATCACCGTATACCCATAATAAATTAGCCCTAGTGACCTATCATTAATATTAAATACTTAATTCAAGGTTTTAACAAAAGTGTAAGATTCGTAATATCTCTTATTCCAGAGGCAATAAAAGGTCAATGCTATCTGGTCCGCTGGTGTAGTGGTTAGTGTCATGGCATATCAATCAGATGTCGCGGGTTAGCGTCTCCCCCAGCGCGATGAATAATCAATGGCTCTGTATCATGATCAGTTACTGCTACAGTGTGGGGTCTGCGGTGGGAGGTTGAAACGAACATTCTTTGGAAGCTTGAATTTCAAGTCAAAGGCCCCTCTGTGCTTGTTCCTCGTGAAAAGGTTTCATCTACTGAAATGATAATAATAATAATAATAATAATAATAATAATAATAATAATAATAATAATAATAATAATAATAATAATAATAATGATAATAATAATAATAATAATAATAGCATTAATAATAATAATAATAATTCTTTGAACACACTGGCCATTATATTTGCAAGGACAGCATCACAAAATCACCTGTAGTCACACCCAACTCCACATATACTGTAAGTCTTACAGACTGCATTCATTTCATGCAGTTGATAAAAACCTTTTGGAAAGCGTTACTGTATAATAAATTTACCTTATGGCTGACTATCCGCAACCTTACCTTGATTCACACTAATGCTACTGAAGTCATCAAAGGCAAAGAACTCTTCGTATTAGATAGCTTGCTTTGAAGTAATATATCGAACTAGGGTAAGCATGAAAATTGCATAAACTAGTTATCTAAAAGTAAAATCGCGTGTCAAAAGACACGGTACCTCTAATGAATTACAACTGGTTAAGGTTTAGTCACATTTAACATATTGCAGTTTTTAAATTTTACGCAAGTGCCTTTACTTATTTTTGTTTATTGTTTTTTTCCAGATATTACAAGCACTTCAAAACAAGAACCAGTGTTAAGGGAAAATTTGCAGTATAAATGTACATGTACTCTAGTTTGCAATGTTAAGGGAAAATTTGTAGTATAAATGTACATGTACTCTAGTTTGCAAAATTATCTTCAACTCTGAAAATTACATGTTATATCAGACGTTCTCATCGAGATTTTTTTTTTTTAAATTCTGCCTAGTTTAACTGACGTAGTGGAATATGCAGATACAGTTATTCTTCCTTTTACAATACCGTTTTGACAGATAGGAGTTGCCTTGACCATTATAAATCTTTTCGCATTCTGCATTCAGATGTCACCTTGCATAGAAATGTCGGCATAGGAAACTGGATTTATCTTAAATGTGGGAGAATTTATCTAGCACAGATCTGGGATTCCATAGTGCATGAAATCTCCAGCTAGAATTTATACTTATGTTGTAGTTTTGCTAAATTTAATACATCACAACAAAGGACTGGAATATTTGTAAATGGTTAAAATTTATCAACGTTAGTGCATAGCTAGATTTCCATTGATCTCACAAGCAAAAGTATATATTAGAACTGCATTTGCCTCAGACTTTGTAAAATTATCGTGACCAATGCTTTTTCATTTAGAGTTTGGTAATATGTCCTTAATTAGGATTTTTTAATTATGGTTTAATCTTTAGCATATGGCGAGGGTGCAACCTTGAAACTGAAGTATTCCGTGCGAATTTTTAATCTAAACCAAAGAGAAGTGTAAAAAAAAATGTACTTAAAATGAATATGAAAATTGCATGGGAACTGAAATTTTCCAGTTGGGTCTTTTCAAGTGTATTTCTTTTGCTAGGCGTGCTTACGGTATTAATATAATTATCCTTAATCTTAGCAAAGTCTTTGTAACATATGTGTCAATCTTTACTGGGTAGTATATATATTTTGCATAGGACATAGAAAAATGTTTAGAACATGAGATTCAGTTTCCGCAGGTCGTGAAAATGCTTATTTGTTAGGTTTACTTTCAAAAATTTTCAGATCTTCGTAAAAAGAACAGATCTCCATTAACCTTGGCCTTTCGATATATTATTACTAAATACCACATATGCCCTGAACATGAAAGGATATTTATAACTTGGAACATAAAATATATTTCATGAAATTGTATCTTAATCAAGTTAAATTGCGCTTCAAAAAGCAATGAAATCTCCGTGGAGTATTTTACCCGCAATACCTTTTATGTGAGGGCTTAAGTAACATGCTATTTTTAGACTCTCTCTCTCTCTCTCTCTCTCTCTCTCTCTCTCTCTCTCTCTCTCTCTCTCTCTCTCTCTCTCTCTCTCTCTCTCTCTCTCTCTATTTATGAATCTTTGATGAGAATATACCGCAGAGTAAGATAACCGGAGCGTAAGTCTCGTGAATCGCGTTGTGGATGTACTGCTTTCCCAACAGCCTTTTGTCGTTCATTTGTATAACCTTTTACACTTTCTGCACATTTATAATAGAATATCACTGAGGTGATAAATTTATTCTGACCACTGTTGAAGTGTGATCTTAATTACAATATCCTTATGGATAGTGTAATTATGGATTTGATTGCGTCAAATATTCAGAAATGGAGATTCACCTTTTTTTAGGAACTGGACATGAAAAGCAGAGTATAGAGTTTTGCTGACTATTGATAATGCAATCACACGAATGCATCATGCAGTCAAAGCTGATGAAATGGAACTTCACTTGGTTTTAGCTTTGGTATCTTGTCAAAATAAGCCAAAGGCTTGCTCTCGCTGTTTGTAACTCGTGGTGTTGTAATTGTTAATTCTGATGTACCGCGAAAAGAAATATCAGATTCATGCGTACAGGTGAGGACGGAATGGGATCCTGAATATTTGTGTATTGAGTGCATGCACTTCTGTTTTCAGGGCTTAAAAGCAGTGTGCTTAAACGCATCAAAAAGTGGTATTTTCTTTGACCTGGTTATTTTTCTGTAATACAATGAGTACGCGGTAGTAGTTATTCCTGGAAATAATTCTTTGTCTTCTAAGATATTTCTGGAGGTAATTATTTTAATTCTTAGAAATTAGCTTCCTATATTTCATGATATCACATTATTCTGTATCTCTCTCTCTCTCTCTCTCTCTCTCTCTCTCTCTCTCTCTCTCTCTCTCTCTCTCTCTCTCTCTCTCTCTCTAACTGTGTATGAATAGTTGCGATACCTATCTGTTTATCTATGTATGTGTAAATATACATACACACACGCACACACACACACACACACATATATATATATATATATATATATATATATATATATATATATATACATATATATATATATATATATATATATATATATATATATATATATATATATATATATATATATATATATTAACAATTTGTCGTTCAAAGCTCTTACATTTGTCAAGTACTGGAAATGGCTCTGTCAGTGTCATACAGGAATTGTATTGATAACACTACTCGTGAAAATGATTTAAATTGGGTTTGCTGAAGCGAAGAAAAGATGGTTAATGATGTGAGATTTTCATTACTAAATCTTGAGAAGCATGAATCTCTACTTGGGATGCTATAAACATTTTAACTCTTGTTAAAACGTCCAAGTCATTTACTCGAGTCTGTTGCTTAATTATTTAGCCTTTCCTTGTTGCTTCACATAGAATGAGTCTTTTGATGCATCTTCTTGTCAAGTTCTGATGGATTCTGATGCATTTAAATGTAACCTTGTTGACAGAAACAAGTTTAGTCACAGAAAGCCGTAGCGATTTTATTATATGAGTGATGACACTATCCTGTTCTGCATCTATAAATCCTGTATGGGGGGAGGATAGTGTCGTCAGTGTACCTCACACGGTGTACCGTTGGCATTATTTAAGGTTCTTTGCAGCGTCCCTTCATTCCTATTACTGCACATCCTTTCATATTCTCTTTCTTCCATTTTACTTTCCACCCTCTCCTGATATTTGTTTCAACATTATTCTCAGCAATGAATGACCTCGTAGGTCCCAGGAGTTGGCCTGTGGCCTAAATTTTATATTCCACATCCAGTTTATCTATAAAAGATGTGGTCTTATTTCAGTTTAGGTAGAGGAAGGGGAAGGCGAAAAATATGTAGAAAAAGTGAGGAGAGTATTGTGTCGTCGCATTGCCTTTTCTGAATTCCATTTTGTCTCTAACCCTCTCTGGCCTCCTCCTGCTTCCCCTTCTTCTTTATCTTTCAATTACTCGTATGTCTGGCGGCTGGCTGGCAATTTTCTTTTTCTTTTTTTTTATCATTTGACTTGCCTGGGCAAGAGATTTTTTCAAATTAATTTCTGCATGATTTCAACATTCACGAGGGGGGCTTTTACTTAAAAGCATTTTTATAGTTCCGTCTGTGTTTTATATATTTATCAATTGAATATCAATTATATTAAAGTTTTATGACGTCCCTTCACTTTCTCAATTCTTGAAACGTGAAGATTGCACAACTGTACTTTAAAGTAACCCATAGCATACAGTAACAAATGTGTTTTATGTTTTTATATTGGAAAGATGGAAATCAACAGGATGCTGTTATGAGTGTTCTTTTTTGTTAATATTTCTTATAATAAAATGTTTTACTTTAGCACCGGTGTCTTATGACTGTCCTCCTCCTTGTCCTTGTTGTGTGTAAGTTGATATGATGAAACCTTTCCGATGCCAGAGTTGGCAAGCTAGGCTCGTTAGTAATTCATATGATATTAGTTTCCTTCTTTGTCTCGACGCGGCTCTTCCTAATCTGCTCTTATGACATTCTCTCTCTCTCTCTCTCTCTCTCTCTCTCTCTCTCTCTCTCTCTCTCTCTCTCTCTCTCTCTCTCTCTCTCTTCTCTTGTATCATTTTAGCTGCTCTTGTCATTTCTGCCTGCTTATTACTATTGCATTTTGATGACATGCTTTATATATTCAGTGAGCAATAACTTGATTAAATGTTAGGTGCTCATGATTCTAAAACTATTCTTTTATAATTAACATTTGTCTGCGCATTTCTTTTCATTTTTAATTAATAAAAATCTAGGTGTACAAGTCACCATCGGCAACTATTGATGAAGCAACATTTGACATTTGAAGAAAGTTGAAGTATTAATTTCCCGTTATTTTTTTATGGTTGCTCTGCAATTCCGCGGATTTTTTTTTTTTTTTAGATTTTTTCTGATTCGGAAGGCGTAACACATTTGTATTATTATAAGTAGAATAATTCATGGCAATGTTTTGTTTTTATTTTCCCATTATATTTTGTTTTACTGGAGGACAGCATTCTGAAGATTTGGAGATTGGTCACCAAAGTGCAAACGTTTTGTTGCATTATGCTGTTCCAAGTGCTTGAAAGCCAAGTCTTCGACATATCTAATGCACTCATAGACAGACGTGTTCTGGAGGCTTTACGCCATATACCCTGCCATGTCACAGTGACAGCGCCATAGAGACAAAAGATTCATTTTTTGAAAGAATAAACGATACTACAAGAGCCATATTTCTATTTGGGAAAGATATTACTATGATATAAAGAAGCAGTTGAACATATTACGCTCTTGAAAGGAATGAAATCTTCACCTGGTTTAACTCAGTTTGGTAATGTAATAAAGAATAATTTAGATTTATTGGTACTGAAATAGCGCTGTCGAGATTTACGACAAACACAAGAGTATGAGTTTTAGACGCTGATGAAATTTAATGAAATTTCATATTCCAGTTTCCATTTTGGTATAGTAATGTCAAGGTTATGGAAATTTTGGATATTATGACTAATTCTGTGTACCTTGCTGGCGATATTTTTAATATTAGAAATTTATGAAACCTCATTGATGAAAATGTTCTGTTGAAAACAATGAAATGGACAGAGACACTCCTGGGTATTTTCTTCTACTTCATTTAATGTTCTTCATATACAGTATCATATGCACTATGTTGTATGTATCAGCTCATGTACCATGTGTACATCCATATGTATAAGTAATTGTAGTACTTGCATGTCATTAAATACCAAATACCAGACACTCAAACTTCCTATGTTACTGGGGTATTGTATATGACAGGTATGCTTAATGTGTACCCCTTTATCTCTTTATAATGGCTGATGTATTTCATCAGTCCTTGAACGAATTGCGAGCATTTTTGAAGCAAAAAAGTTTGTAGATGAATACAACTTTTATTTTGTAATTCATTTTATATTTGAACTGGTAGATTAAATTGTTATAAGCAATCGGTGCCTTAGCTTTTTTTATTTGGCCAAATGCATAACATACAGAAATATTTTTATTACTGGGAAATGTGTTATTCGTTCCGTTTTGAAAATAAACGCATCGAGTTTGGCAATTGGTGCATGCCAAATTATTGTTTTTGTAGCGACATTTGGAAAAGAATGTCTGTTATTGCATTCCACTGTAAATCGTAAGCTTCTGCAGTTTTTTCATTTCTGTCAACATGAATGTACTACATATTTAGAGAATACGGACGCTTCTGCAGCTTTTTTTCATGTCATTGAACGTGAATTTACTACATGTTTAGAGAATACGGACGCTTCTGCAGCTTTTTTCATTTCATTGAACGTGAATTTACGACATATTTAAAGAATACGGACGCTTCTGCAGCTTTTTTTCATTTCATTGAACGTGAATTTACGACATATTTAAAGAATACGGACGCTTCTGCAGCTTTTTTTCATTTCATTGAACGTGAATTTACGACATATTTAAAGAGTACGGAAGCTTCTACAGCTTTTTTGATTTATTCAACGTGAATTTACTGCATCTTTAAAAGATACGGAAGTTTCTGCAGATTTTTTCCATTTATTCAACATGAATTTACGACATATTTAAAGACTACGGATAAACTGAATACTATAAATGACGGAATATTCATGTTTGTCCACAGTCAGTACAAATAGTAAAAGTATACCATAATTATCCATTTTGTAAACATTTTCTTCACATCGTCCACAGTGGAAATGTAGCCTACATGTATTATATACATAGCACTTTAGTACCAGATATATTTTTTTAATCGGTTTTAAGAGTCGCTAAACATTTCGTAATACTATTGCATCATTTCAGTATTCAGTTGTATAAGCTTGGAGAGTATCCAGCAAACTTTTGTTTCTTATTTCCTCTTTGTAACCCGCCCTTTTTGGGGGTGGGGGGACTTTTCCTGGAAGAGTAGGTTTGTTCTTTCATTTCAGACACCTTGTTCGACAGCTTAAATTATGCCTCTCTCTCTCTCTCTCTCTCTCTCTCTCTCTCTCTCTCTCTCTCTCTCTCTGAGGTCGAGTAATTGAAAGATAATTAATTTTGTAGCTCATAATCCTGTCATTAAAGATAATAAGTTAGGCAAACATTCGTTGCCAGTAGTTGTTTTAACCTACAGTATATGTATGTTTATATACATATATATATATATATATATATATATATATATAATATATATATATATATATATATATATATATATATATATATATATATATATATATGTGTGTGTGTGTGTGTGTGTGTGTGTGTGTGTGTGTATGCATATACATATATGATTATACCTTATATACACACATGCATACATACATAATACATACAAATGAAATGCCAAAAGAAGCGATGTGTTAATAATATCAATAACAATATCAAAAGAAGAAAGGCACTGCTTGGGAAACATTTTTGTGAGGCTATGAATAAGAGACATGAGGGGGAATAATTTAATTGATATACCGCAAGCTGACGAAGACCTCAGTGTGCTTTTGAACGAATTCGTTTTTTGAACAGGAGTCAGTAAAGAAACATGGAAAACAGGTTATGAACCGGAATGGAATCACTGTGGATTTTAGCTAAGGCTGACGTGACACCTTTTATTCAGACTAGACCGTTTTGCAGAATATGGAATGAGGATGCCAAGGCAGATGATTGGGAATTGGAAATAGTTGGAAAGTTACCAAAATAGGTGAGCTGACCATGTATTAACTATAGAAGCTGTTGTGACAAGATTCAGTACGTTGGAGGAAAAATTGGCAAAAACAGAGAGATTAACAGAATGGTTTTTAAAAGCCAGTAGTTTCACAGATCTAATATTTGTGTTAAGAAATGTTTTGCAGCTTTGTATGGAATTTAAAAACCCTCTGCTGATGCTTTCGTTGGTTGCGAGAAGGTATTTGAGAGCGTTTCAAAAGTCAACAATATGGAAGGCTTGTGTTACGGAGCATTTTCGTTCAATATGTAAAACTACTTTAAATTGTCCACAAACGAAGTAGATCAAAAGTAAATGTCTGCTGGGTCGTGTCAAGTGAATTTGCAGAAAATAGTGGAGTGCTACAAGGGAATGTTTTGTCACCTTTGTTTTTTGCCAGTCTTATAGATTCCATAATGAAAAGTGGTCAGTGATGGAAGAGAATGTTTAGATTTAGTATCTAGATGATGCTGTTTTAATTAGCAAAAGACCACAAGATTTGCAATGCTTGCTTAGTAGAATGCACCATAAATCTACGAAAAACAAATTGAGTGTAGAGTATTTACACAGTGAAGAAATAACTTTAGACGGAGAAAGGATTTATGAGGTTGAACCTTTCAAATATTCAGGGATAATGATATCCAGTAAATGTTTTCTTTAGTTGGGAGTAAGTCAAAGACTAAAAAAGGCAAAATCAAACAGTGGGAAGACTGAATAAGATTTGGGAATCAAATAGACTAAAATTGCAAACGAAAGTAGGATTATGAATTGGTTTAGTACGCAATATAGAAATGAATCTTGGTATGATCTTGTAACTATATCTATAAGATTTTGACAGTTTGAGAATAAAGCTGTAAGAAGAATATTAGGAGTCCAACGGCAGGGGTGCTAGACTTAATACCATAAAATGTTATGGCGATTTTTAAGGTTCTCAATACCCGGATTGATTTTTTTTTTCTCTCCGCTCTCGATAACCTTTACCATTTCAACATACGTCATTTCATGTTTTAAATGAGCTCAAAATGATCTATCATATGCGATGCAGAAAAATGCTGATTTATAATTTAGTGTCAAATGCCAGTAACCTGTAGGTATTTTTGTTTGTCATGCTCATGTTTGTTTTGTTTACTATTTGTCGGCATGAGTTTACATTGGTATATAGCTGTTGTTTATAGTTTACCAGTGTGAAAATATTTCGTTTACTACGTTCAGTGTTCAGTTTTATTGTTGTTTGTCATATTTTCTTTCCTTTTTTTAAAACTCATATCTAGAATTTGACCTTCAAAACTTGGACGCATTTTTAAGGCCTACCTTCGACATTGGCAATGCAACAGAACCATGAATGAATAAAGAACCAATGTCAATGCAGCAAAACCCCAAACACCAGTAATAACAGTAATAGTAAAAACCCACCGAATGAGTCGCTGTTTTTTTATGAAAATATCCCGAGTTAATTGGCAATGCGCTTGGGCCAGAGTGTGTGCTTGTAATACCAATATTATTTTGCGATTTTTTTTTTTTCATTTTTATTAGTCTTGTTTATTTAAGGCTTGTAGAGTTACGGTGTATTGTGGTCTATTTAATTTAGGATTATATAAGTATCTAATGCGTTGATCTTAAATAGGACATTTAGTTTTATTTCTGATTGATGCACTTATTTGCAACTACTGATTATCTGGGATGAGCCAGTCTCTGCTCTTTCTAGTTCTTTTTGCCATGAAGAATAACTGTTTTTTTAAGTATCAATACCTGCGAGAACAGAAAAAAAGGATATTCCGTAATAATCCAAACAAAAGAGAAATGTGACTGCCCCAAAGTTAAGCAGACCTCAAAAGATAACTGATGAGGTTTTGATAAGCTTGTGCACAACATTATGAAAGTAATTAGTCATTCACATCGATATCTGGTTCAGTGTATTTTTATCCCTTTTCGAGACATTTTCATTAATCTTTATTTTTATTGTCTGATGAAGCATTCAAGTGTGAAATTGGTTCTGATATTGACCGAGTAAAATCCTTTTTCTCTCCATTTTCCCCGAAAAGAAATAACAGAAAATGATACAAAATATTTATGACAAATATTGAAAACTTGATGGTTTTTGGTGGATAAAACGATGGTGATTTTACTTAAATATTCGTAAAATGAAAGTTCGCTCATTTGAACGATTCTTTTTTTATGATTAGTAGTTGGGCAAACGCACGCGCAGCTTGAGTGTGTGTGTGTGTGTGTGAATGTGTGTGAGCGTGTGTGCAATCGAATTAACCTGCCCATGCTCACAAAATTATTTCTAAATAACGAGCACGCAGAGAAAGGTGTAACACTGGCAGAGAAATTCACAATATTTCATATTCACATGTCAACAGCAATTGCCTCGAACGATTTGCCATGACGCTTGAAAAGACGGGATCCGATAGGAAATTCTTTTGCAGTCTTTCAGCCAGAAATAATAAATTATTGTGTATTTACATTTATGCTCGCGCACATTGTTATATGTCAAGGCTTTATATATATATATATATATATATATATATATATATATATATATATATATATATATATATATGTATATGTATATATATATACAGTATATATATGTATGTGATGTATGTATTGGTTGAGGTGGTTTAATTCAGAATGCTAGGTTTACTTGAGCAAGGTCTGATATTCAGTTAATGGCCTGCCTCCCACCAGTCGACCTGCTACGAATGGATTCTAGAGTCAGCTGGGTTAAAAAGTCTTCAAGCAAGCAGTCTCATCCCTATTGACTTTCGAGAGCCATACTTCTCTACCCCTTTGGTGTTACACCTCTAAAATGGGAAAATTGAACAGAGCGAGGCTTCAATTATAAAGAACTAATTGGTCACTGCCACTTTTTTACTTTTAACTGTAGAATCATGAATGAACTGCTTCTACAGGAAACTTCCACCGTTCACTTCTTGCAAACACTCGTACGTCCTGAATAAGGCCCTTCCTTTCCAATACCTCTTTTACGCTGTATCCAGCCCATTATGGGTATTCCTCTTAACACGTCTGGAGATGTATATATTTTTTTCTGCTGTACCCTGCTTGATTAAATGAAGTTAGCGATTCTCCTTTCCCGCTTCGTTGTGGAAGCTTATGCAGACTGTTTCTTATAGATGAGTTGTGCTTTACCCTGTCAAGAGTAAGTCTTTTAATTAGCATTGGTGCTGTACGATGTCAGTTTTCATCTTCCCATCTTAATCCTTCCTTTGTCATATGTGGGTGTCCAGTGTTGTTAAAATTTCGAGGTAAGCTCTTTTATGATAATAACTGTAGCATTGATAATGATGATAATAGTTGAAATTGGGTTCCTGCGTTCGACTACGCTTGAAGGTCTAAAAGATGGAAATTCATTCGGTTCATAAACAAGTCCCTTATCTTGAACAGTTGTGGGAAATAGAAGGTAATAAGATTGTGTTAACTCTGATTCGTAATCTTCTGTCAGGTCTGTAGTACAACATTTGGCATTTGTAGATTGATAAGCGGGACAACATTTTGTTATCATATACAAGTTATGAAATTTTAGAAGAGGTGAGTTATTCAGTTCTTGAGACGGAATATTACTTTCTTCGTTTATCGGTATCCACTGTGCTATTTAAGGATAAGTAAATAATACGATTACAGCCAATCCGTAATTAATCCTTATAAACTTCTGATACTTTAGCTGTGTATCTTCGGAATAATATAATACAGAATATCAGTGTGTGTGTATGTATGTATATATATATACATATATACACACATGCATACGCACATACATACATATGTATATTTATTATATATATATGTGTGTGTGTGTGTGTATACACTCACACTTTTGCCTCCCAGTCTGTGTTACGCCAAGTGACCCTTATAATGTGTGTTTTAAGTTAGAATGACTGAAATCAAACGTATCATTATCCACTCTCCCAGAACAGCGACCATTATTCCTGCAATGTTATGAACCAACCATCTGAGCATATTATCGATAACCTTAGAAAGAACATACACGAGCATAGAAGCATATCGGGTGTTCTAGAAAGAACATACACGAGCACAGAAGCATATCGGGTGTTCTGCAACCAATGACGACGGATTGAGAATTGTGTAGAGATATTGTAGGCTAGAAACACGAATTACAGGCATTACACGAATGTTTCGTGACATTCAGTCCAGGCAAAGATTAGGGAAGATTTCCGCGAGGATCACTGTCCCTTTGTGTTCGAAGGGATTCGCATGTGTCTTCACCATTTGTTACCATCCATTGTTTTAGACCTGTATGGAGCAATACCGGAGCCCGTTCCGCTGATCCATTTAATACTGCTGTTGTGGCATTAAGCTGATATAGTGTTAGCCTGCACTGACCCTTTCTCTCCAGAACAACCGGTAATTGAATAGCCTTGTATTTCCGTTCCTATAAACAAACCGTTATTCGCTCCTTGATATGGCTTTATCATTTTGTTATTTTCTTTTTATTTTCTAAGTCATGCAACTGTTCTGTAAAAGCTTGGACCTTAAGGTAATGATGTTTTGGGCTCGGTTTGAAAAATAATAATAATAATAATAATAATAATAATAATAATAATAATAATAATAATAATAATAATAATAATAATAATAATAGGAATCTTTCTCACTTTTGTGATTATCACTGGGGAGCGGTCTGGATTTTATCAATGAAGTTATTTCAAATATTGTTAGGTATGTCTTGAATTATTGAGTAATTTTGGTATTTACGCATACACAGTCGAGCACCAAAACAATATTTCTATAAAGTATTTCCAATATATGATACCATTTTTTTTACTTTGTATATCACATTCATTTCCCGCGTCATCTCCTTTTCAAGGACAAGTTAATGATTTTGCTCGTCCTATTGATATCATTCTGCCATTTACACAGTCAATTAAGCAGATATACAAACGTTGGATTGTTATGAGGTTGCTCTTTTTTCATCCGTTTCGGTCGATTTCATCTTTATTTGCTTGTCAATGAATTCGATATCTTTGGTTCTTTATTTTGGTGGGATTCCTCCTTCTTCCATATATCCCTTACCAATGCTTCCTACTATTTAATATACCCACATGTGGTTCAGTTGGTAGCGCCCTTGCCTTTCAGTTGAAAGACCTGGGTTCGATAACGAAGTGAGTCAGAAACTTATCTCTGTTCCATACGTGACTGTGTGCTAATCACTTCCTTCATGTATGCATATACTCGTACATGTAAAAGAATACCCACACAAATAATTTATGTAGGTGTGTATTGCCTTTCAGACTCTACAAATACCAAACTACTGGCAATTATTGTTCGAGTTGTATTCTAATAGCAGGAAATAAGAGCCTTGCTCTTCTATCAACAGATTTTGAAAGACATTGAGGTCCTCTAGAAATATCCAGGCTTCAAGGCAACGCGATATTACGCTTCTTGTTTCGTTGCGAGGTCTGCATTGTGTAACCCATAAATACGTCGAGAATGGTCAGAATTCCCTGCTTGCTTGCACGTTTGTTGTAAGGGCTTTGGTTATCATCGTTAAGAGGAGGGCTTTTATAGTTAACGTGTATTCTTAGGGTAAGCGATGCAGTCGAGCTAATGAACGAAGATGAAGTCCCGTTTATGTGAATATTCGTGTTTCTTAATTTTGACGTTTCCCTCTGGACTTCATTATTACGTAATAAACAAGAACTTTAGAATGATCTGCTAGGGTTATTTAGGTATTATAATACCCACCTGGCAGTGTTATTGTCTCGGTAGTCTCGGAATACACAGCTCAGTCACAATTTCCTTCTGCATTGTAGCTTTGAAAATGCTTTCCCTTCTCCCGAGTTTCCTATAACCTTCGATCATACAAGAAACTGATTTCTCGTTTCATGCTTGGTTATGTCGCTCCTTCTTTTCTGTCTATCTTTTTTTTCTGGCTTAGATTAGATAACGGTATTTTTGGTGTTCCATTTGACTTCCCATTTAAGCAGCAATGACAAGTTTATATGTTTTAGATATGCGAAGAATTTTTAGAAACATATATATACTGTATATATATATATATATATATACATACATATATATATATATATATATATATATATATATATATATATATATATATATATATATATATATATATATATATATATATATATATATATATATACACACAACACATACTTACAGTACTGTATGCACGTGCGTGTTCGAGCTCACGCTTACTTGTGCTTGCAAATTTGTGTTTTTCAATCTGTGTTTGTACCATGTGAGACATGCTAATTATAGGAACTGCAATAACACAACCATGAATTGCAAAGTAATTAGTGAAAATTTCGTTCGAAATCCTGAAAATATGACTTATCATTTTTTTTTTTTGCCTTTTTTTACCTTTATATGCAGGTTAGACCATTTTTCTTGCCATAAGCTTTAATATTGTTCAGCTAGAAATGATAATATAGCTGTAATAATTTTTAGTTGTAAGGTAAGTATGGTATTCGGATATATTAAAATTGCTCTAACCACATGAGCATGAAAGTACTTAAGAAGAAATATTAGTATGGAGTAAACGGAAAAAGATAGAAATCATTCAAAAATACCAAGAAATTATGGGAGCATTTTTTTTTTCTTATAAATAATGGAAATGTTCCCGAAAGAGAACTATTATCAATAAACGTCAGAAAATTTTGATCCTTATGCTCTGTGTTAACTGACTTCTTACATTCAGCAACAGCTATGTCATTTAAGCTAAGACATAAGACTATAGTTTTCCTTGGGCCACTTTATGATAGCCGGTCTTATGGAAATGTCTGGATAAGTTACAATGCTTTTCACTTTATTTCTGGTAGTCTGCTTTCATCTTTCTGTATTTGACGTACAGTAGATACAGTACTATGGTATAAAACCATTATCGTGGTATCTGGTAACTAAAATATGTGAAAAACCTTCTCAGTATCCAAGATTATGTACTTTCCCCAATCCTATTATATTTGGAACTGGAAATTGACATGTCTGGGGTTTTTGGAGAATCAATATCAAATTGGCATCATTAGGTGTAATAGTTTCTCTCTCTCTCTCTCTCTCTCTCTCTCTCTCTCTCTCTCTCTCTCTCTCTCTCTCTCTCTCTCTCTCTCTCTCTCTCTCTCTGTCAGGTAGTTTTTTTAAATTGTCTTGAACATTCATGATACCACCCACCTCTTAGACTTTGGGTCTCTCGTAGGAAAGCGAAATGTAGTTCGGCGTATTTAGGAAACTGATTTTTTCTTCGCTGTAGTAATTCATCCCAATTTCTTGGCAATCGACGGAGAGGTTGCACGCATACGCCCTGCGGTAAATGCTGACTATTTTTAACTGTAAGGCATTATACCCCTCCGAAGCCGGTCGATATCTTGGTCATTGTCGCATGCAGGCTGTTTCTCAGACTTCGTTGACTTCAAAGGTAATGGCAAAAATATTTCTGTTTTGTATTCCTTGACATGCTCATAAAGTAGCTGTAAGAAGAGAAAGACGATACGATGCCGTATGAACGAAAAGATGATGCATGTTAATGATGATTTAACGATTTGATTTTTTTTCTATGGAAAGTAGAAGATGAAGGGACCTTTCAAAATTTTGATTAAGTTGTTCGAGATGTTAAATATCCCACTAAACAAATTCTATGAGTAGTGATACCTTGTATGCAGGGTGTAATAATAGTAGTGTATTATTTTTGTCACTTTTTCATAAGTTGTATTTCAACAGAGATCTTTGACATTCACAATTGACCCCTGATTCCCTTTATCTGCCGAGAGCAACCAGATTCGCGGACAGCAACACCAATATGTAGTAAATGTGCCTCGCTGTCGAACTTCTCAGGTCCCGAGGTCCTTTATTCCTCGCACCGTTGGACTGTGGAACAGCCTCCCAGAGAACGTCGTGCAATTGGAACTTCAGAAGTTCAAGTGAAAATGCAATACATAACTCCCCCCCCTAATACTATTCTTTTATTTTGATACGTTTTATCTTTTTGTCTGTTTATTAATTTTTTCTTTTTTGAGGAGTGCTATCTCTTCTTTCTGCGTTTCCCTTTATTTCCTCTTACTTCTACCTAATGAACACCATATTCTTTGGAAGCTTGAATTTAAAGTCAGTGGTCCCTGGGCTTGTTTCATATGAATATGTTTCATCTGCTGAATAATAATAATAATAATAATAATAATAATAATAATAATAATAATAATAATAATAATAATAATAATAATAATAATAATAAAGAATGAAGCGTTATCATTATACAAACGTAACAAGAGGTTACTCGGCAAATTTGAATGAAAAACTTGCTTCGGGCTTTTCAATCGTAAAGGCCATGTTTTCTGTACGTGCAATTGCAACTTGGTGTAGCAAGTTTAAGATTTGCTATGCCATGTGTAGCCATTTTTGTTGTCAGCTACATAATTCTATGTACAGTTAATATTCAGTATGGTGATCTCATGACATTTCAAAGGCAGTGCTACTCTTACGGACCCCAGACGAGTAATTTATCTGTGAAGGGATATGCTGAGGCATGGCACTGTTAATTGCTGATCGTACTTTTAAATGTTTAAAACTATATTCATCAGCGTTTTTAGTTTTAGTTTTTAATTATTCCACTCCAATTTTTTGCTTTGCATCGTTGCTTCCACATCCGTTTTTTATGTTTTTATGCCATTATGAGCACTTCGTGACTAAAAAGTTTTTTTTTATAAAGAAAGTTGTCACTATCTTTACCGTAAGTTTTTCATGGGATTTTCATGCATGTTATTGATTTTGCTCTTGCCTTCTGTGGGTTCTTATATATTTGTTCCGTTATATAATTTGAAATTTATTTTCGGAAGTTTTAGAATGTGATAAAAGACATTTTCCCCATTATAACTTTGCCTGCACATATTTGTATTTATTTTAAGGAGTATTTTTCGTTTTTAGTTAATTGACTGACATGAACAACAACGCTGTGTTAATTG
>JANJGK010000049.1:6251833-6279333 GCA_039081455.1 Macrobrachium rosenbergii
TTTTTAAATGGTATCAATATTGTGAAACCTCGTTATTCACTGCAGTCTTTCTCGTCAGCGAATCTCATGTGATATTCAACATGGACGATTTTTTTTATTAATATCTGCTTTTAATTTTTTTCCTATAAATTCGTTTATTATAGTTAAATTACAGTTACATCTTCCTTTATCAGACCCCTGTTCTGCTTTAATGGAGATATTACTCATCTTATTAATTTGCTCCAACCCCTTTTGTAATTCCCATGCAGCATATTGCCGAAGACACCTGTATGATCCAGCCGTTTTCATTCTCCCTGTATCCTTCCAATATACGAGCGATATCAGCCATATAGTTTAAAAAAAACTGAAATTTCTCCAACGTTCTTCACATTCTTCTGACCTGCTTTCAAATCAAAATCGTCCTCCGTTTTGAGCCATTCGAACTTAATTCAACTCTCATGTTTCCGGATGAGTTTCGTAAAGGCATGGAATAAAAGGACTGAGATACAGGACTTAAATGTATATAAAATGCACGATGGTAATTGGAATGCACTAACTTTAGCAAAAAAAAAAAAAAAAAAACTTTTCAACGGACAGAAAGGTAATGAGAACAGTTTGCTGCCCGAGGAGAGAAACATTGCTTGCAAATTAAATGCCCTCCGAGCTATTTGATATCCCTGGCATTATCATCTCCATGATGTAAAGGATTTACCATTCAGAAAGATGAATAACGTCCATCTCAAAATAATCGCTATTCATGTAAGCTAGAGAGATTAATGCATTGTATATTACTACATCAAGGATTTGAATTCACGTCAACGCGCTTGTGACACTTCCTGCGTCTGTGGTGAAAATAACTACGCTTTGGTAATTGAATATATGCAGGAATTTCATTTCATCCAGATGTTCTTTGCATCGGTACAGAAAGCACATGGCGCAACATATGAAGGATCTCATTGTAATTAAAACACGCCCAGTAGAAATATTTGGTTAGTTTACATGTAACAGAGGAATTTACAGCATGTGGACATTGCCTGTGTTTTGAAGAATATATAATGCAATATTCCAGAGCATTTAGAATTTAGTAGAATTACGCAGTTATGTAAAAAATACAAAAAGAGAACTCATGATACATATATTGGTGATTTACCAGAGCTTTCTTTGTTTATAAAATGTCATCTGATAGATATATATTTATATTTTCTTCAAAAGAAGGAAGAAAATGATACATGCCTTGATGGGAAAAGTATGCGGTGTGAAGAAATACGCAACCAATTTTCTTTTAAAGCAAATTTTCAGAAACAGGAGGTATTTATAGCGGGGGGGGGGGTGGCACTGCAGTGTTGTTGTTATGGGTGATAGGAAAACTTAAGGAAGCTTGACTGAGAAACGAAAAGAAATGAAATGTCATTTCACTTATTCCGTTAAAACGGAACATTGGAAGAGTTGTGCTGTAACATACCACTTTTTATTGACCTCCTTCCTACTGTTTCTTTAAATAAATAAATAAAAAGAGAAAGTCTTCAAACGATGAAAAGTCTAAAAAGGAAATCCATTCACACCCAAACGTCAACTACTCGTCAAGAGTAAAAGTCTGCATGGTTTCATTTATTGTTCAGAATCGCAAAAGGTTATCAGGCAAATATAGAACGTTGTGTTGTAAACCAATTAATCTCCCAGAACAAATCAATAACAAGTTCATCAGAGTTTAATCACGTTTGCTCTTTATTTTGAACAGAGCTGAAATGGCCTATGCAAACATTATAATTAATTTCACTTTATTAACTGCAAGAGAAAGTTTATACTCATATTGATCACCTTTCTAGTAATATGTAGACGAACACAGTAACGTGCAGTGAACAAATAAATGTACATATTGTTTTCATCTATCCGTACAGTACTGTGAAAAGATATTTACATACATGGCCTGTGTTTATACATACACACACATATATACTGTATACACACACATATATACATTAAAATAAACGGCTTTTCGAAACTAAATGGTTCTTCCGTATAGGTTGCCAGCAAGTCTTTTAGGATATGTGTATGTATATATGTATGTTTTTATGTGCGTCTGTATGCGTGTAATTATATTGATCGATTGATGCTACATTTCATGGATCCGGATGACCAGTATCTGTGCTACGCCCCTGGATTCTGGATAAATAGAACATAGCCTGCTACAGGCTACATGCTTAGCCTGCTACAGGCTACATGCTTAGATTGTTTTTTACTCCCAGTATCTGCCTTAAATCGAATAACATCTGATAGTTATTACCTTCAATTTTGATAGTTAACCACGGTCAGTTTTATTTAAAACTTCGTTGATATCTTCATCATTTTCAGAGGCGTTATACACAAGACAAACTCTTCGCAGATATTGTATCAGTCACGCAGCATTACTTCATTTGTTTTCAAAACATTTACTGTCCTATTTCCACACACACACACACACACACACACACTATCTCTCCCAATTTCTGAGTGTTTGTTCTTATGGTTTCTTAATTAGATCCCTGGAATGCTTAATCCTCTCATCGTCTCATTTTTCATATAGACAAGCTGACACGGAAGTTTCGTAATACCACGTGTATCCCATCTGGAACTTTTATGAACTAATCTCTTTAAAATGTAGCCCATTCAGGTGAGCGCCACACTGTCAACAAAGCGAGTAGTTGGCATATCCCCTTTGGCAATTACAGCTTAAATGGACAAATGCTGCCTTTATTGACAAACCCATACACACCTATTTGTCATTCATATTCATAATGGTTTACTAAATTGTTTCTACTTTTTCGTCGTCCCCCTTCCTTGGTAATGGAGAGCGGCAACACGAAAAAAATAAAAAAAAAATAGCTATTGTGGTGAAACTGCACTCGGTTTAGGCCTGTGCCAATACAGTGCGATTTTCAAACTAAATTCGATTTTCCTTCGACGTCACTGGCGTTATAAAATCGCCTATGCAAATGAGGAAGAAAACAGTGTGGACTGCTGATAATTTTTCTGAGTTACCTTTTACTCAAGCAGCAGATAGAGAGCTCATTTAATAGAAAAATATTTCTTTTATATTTTTCCTGTTGCTGATCCCTCCTTGAAGACATGAAGAAGAAATGGAGATATTTGAAGATTTGCCAGTAAATTGCTGAAGACGTGTATATGTATATATATATATATATATATATATATATATATATATATATATATATATATATATATATATGTTTATATACATACATTATATAATGTATATATATATATATATATATATATATATATATATATATATTTATGTTTATATACATACATTATATAAAATATATATATATATATATATATATATATATATATATATATATATATATATATATATATATACATATATATATATATACACACACTGCATATATATTGTGTGTGTGGCATGTAAGTGTTTGTTTCCGCGCCTGTGTATAACAAGGTGAGTACACAGAATACCCATTTATCTTAGGCGTTATGTCTATTTTTGAGCGCAGCTCATACGAACTACGTTGTATTACTGAATTCTTCATGGCAGCCGAGGAGACAGGTCAGCTTTCGGTTTTTCAGAAATTTTTAAAGGTGTAGGTCCTCCGTCGTTAGTGTTAACATGGGAAAGTAGTTATCGCCGTCTCTCATTCCTCCTTTCTCTTTCTTTTTATCATTCGTTGCTCCGAAATAATTTTTATACTTGAATACGTTGAAATCTAACTGGTGATTAGGGGCAGAATGAACATTTGCCTTTTAACAATGGCATTAAGAGTCAATGAGTACGTTTTCACTAAATTTCCGAACGTGTGAATTAACCCAATTTCTCGCATAGCAACTGAGACACTGACTTATTACAAAGTCTTTTAAATTTGTTTACACACTTTTCTCGACTCCCTGCCTTTCGACATTCCACGATATCCGGATAAAACGACATTTGCTGAATTCAGTTCACGTGAATGGCTGCGAGCCTGAAAATGTACTTGAACTGAGTGGCACAAGGGGAGAGATATTTTATTCTCCACCGAGGGACCCTATTTTTATTGAGGCGGAAGGAGTACTGAAAATCTGCCATCCCAGGAATGTAAAGAAAACCGCTTCCTTTTCTTCAGGTGCCCCGAAGCGAGCAGTGTTATGCCCCATCCCCATCCTTTTCCAGCACGTTCCAGGGCCAAAGAAATCTGGAAATGTAGGACGTAAAGAAAAGTTTTTTTTATTGTTGTTCTCAAGTTAAACATATTGTTTACTTTTGAACTCAGTTTTTTGGGGGGCATATATTGAATTTTCTTTCATTTGATACTCATGTACTATATAAATTACTCCTGGCACATAAGACCACTAAGACTTATTGAGCGTTTCTCGTATGTCTGTGCAACTCCTCATTCTGCTTTCATTTTGCAACACAATTAATATGCAGCTTTCACCCATGAGAATCCCTACATTAGCCTTTATGTACTGAATGCTGATTAATTCCAGACGTCTGTATTAGCCCAGTATCAAGCTCGCTTTGTCTTTACAATTTCCGCCTTTTGAAATAAGTGTGAGTGGACAGTGTTCCTTACAGATTTAGATTTACGTAAGTTTCTTTAATTTTTGTATGTTTTGATAAGTTCTTTTTTATTGTTCATGTAACAGATTTCTTTTGCTGATGTGTATGCAAATGATTGTCAAAAGATTATATAATATATATATTATATATATATATATATATATATATATATATATATATATATATATATATATATATATATATGTGTGTGTGTGTGTGTGTGTGTGTGTGTGTGTATACATATTTATGTAAGTATGTGTGTGCGTATATTCACTCCGGGTCACGCATTATCGCTCTCAATATGAATTGCACAATTTCGTCATCTCTTGACTTGGGCTTCGAGACCATTTTTGATTGCGAAACCCATTACAAAGTGGAGATTGTTACCTGGAGAATGCAGTTCCTGCTTGTTATTTGTTTTTCATCCAGGATTTTAGGTTTATTCAGTTAGTCCATTCATGGCGAAATTGATTATTCCAACGGTAAATTTACTCTGAGAGAAAACAGGCGTAAGGTGTGATTTTTTATTTATTTCGATTTTGTAATTTTTTTAGCTTATGTTGGTCCTGTGTGTCCATGTCTGATGGGCATCTTATATATATATATATATATATATATATATATATATATATATATATATATATATATATATATATATATATATATATATATATATATATAGATGTACACAGTATATACATATACATATATTTATATAATATATATACATATATATATGTATATGTATGCATACATATAATATATATATATATATATATATATATATATATATATATATATATATATATATATATATATATATATATATATATATATATATATATATATATATATATATATAATGCGTCTAGCTGACATGGACACATAGGACCAATAAGAAATGACAAAATCGGAATATGTATATAGATAAATTATATATAAGCTAAATTTGTTCCCTCTGACGAATTTATTCCATAACCACAATCTATTACTCGTACTCTAGCTTTCCTTTCTTTTTTTTTCATCAATTGAATTCCCTCGAAATCTCTTTTCGATTCTTGTTATTTCAGTTATTGGTTTGCTGAAAGGCTGACCTCTTTCCTATCACACACACTCTCACTCTCCCTCTCCCTCGACCAGGTCAGTACTACTTCAAAGTAATATTTCAAGGTTTCCCGTCTTTGCTTGATGGGTTCAAGATGTCAAGCTCCCTTTCTTATTCAGTTTTCTCTGATTCCTATGATCCTCCTTTCAAGGAAGCTACCATCTCATAAAATTCTTAGTTGTTCTGTGAAAGAAAAGTAAGGAGACAATTTGTGCTGTATATACCAGAATAGGATGCATAGAAGAAATATTTGTGAATCATGTCAGAATTGCTCTTTTTAACATTAACTGTTGGACTTGGTACGTATTTATTGCGTAAGTGGTAGGTGAATGGAATGGCTTTAGGAAAGTACATTGATACTCACGCGCACGCTAGCTCGCGCTGTTACATTATATATATATATATATATATATATATATATATATATATATATATATATATATATATATATATATATATATATGTGTGTGTGTGTGTGTGTGTGTGTGTGTGTGTGTGTGTGTGTGTGTGTGTAGACATACGTGCGCACATACATAAACGCAAGTTCATTCTTGGTTACTCTCCATTCACACTATATGTTTGCAAATTTTCTCTCTCTCTCTCTCTCTCTCTCTCTCTCTCTCTCTCTCTCTCTCTCTCTCTCTCTCTCTCTGTCGTTAGGATCCATTGTTTGTGACATGCACTCACTTTTTTCACATGTAAATTCCAGTATAGTTTGCATTTTGCGGTGTATTTCCTAAATAGTTGTAATGGGGTTATTTGTCTGACCTTTTACTGCTATTATGGGATCTTACAGTTTTATTGGTATTGTCAAATCCGCGCCTGTTAATTTTACCCTTTTGTTTGACATTTAACATAAATTTTCCGGGTTCGCTAAAGAGCCGTTTCATTTAACAGGTTTGAGCCACGCGCAGGATGTCACCAAAAGCATTTAGGACTGATGGCGTTACACTTTCCCGTTCGGAAACGCGCCACTTTAAATTGGGCAATGGCCTTGAGTGTTCTCTCTTTTTTTTATTTTTTTTTTTTACCAACTGCAATTTGTCCTCTATTGGGCCGGACAATATGCTGCTTTCTGATGGGGATGGCTTTCATTGGTTTGCTTTCAGGCTTTTCGAATTACGCCGTATCACAGGCCAGCTATTAATTTTGCGTTTTGTTTTCGGTATCAACCATTTAATTATGTTTCCTTCTTTTTTTTATTGTAGAATATATTGGCTGATGATATCGAATTTCACTGTGCATGATTTCCTAAGCAGAGTGTCTGAAATCTTTATATATTTCATCTTATCGGTTTGTTTAGCATAATGTGATGGGGTTGACATTTTATCTAGTTTTCAAAATTAACTCGAGAGTTACAGGAAAGGCGTTGAATATTGTCAATGCAGTCACGTAACATCGTAGACCAGGATTGTAAGCATTTGAGGAAAAAGAATAATGATTATAATAAAACTAGTTCTTCAGTAGAAAACTGGCCTTACGCTCGGTAGTAAAATGAGACCTGTTAATTTAGTACAATTGTAAGACGTGATCAATAAAGTCCAGTCACGGTATGACAGTGCGGCTCTGGGCTCTGGAATACCTTTTCCATGCAAAGCCACTGCAATTAACAATTAACTTAGTTCACACGTGCTCACGCACAGTTGGTCTCTGTTGAATGATGCACATATTACGTTCGTCAGAGTTACCCCCAGATTGATATTTGTCATATATTGTGTGAACTGCGTTTAATTGCATTCTCTTCCCTTTATCTCATTTAGTTACTGCATATTCTCAATCTTTGTGCTGAAATGAAGTTCAAAGCTCTTTGTTTTCACTGCACTCTTTTGCTACAAATCCGGATAACAAAACTGACACACGTGAAAGTATATTAGTTGAAGGGGAAATGCTCCCCGTAGTGCACCTCACGGGGTGCACTGTGGGCATTCCTAAAGGTTCTGTGCAGCGTCCCTTCGGCCCCTAGCTGCAACCCCTTTCATTCCTTTTACTGTACCTCCATTCATATTATCTTTCTTCCATCTTGCTATCCAATCTCTCCTGACAGTGATTTCATAGTGCAACAGCGAGGTTTTCCTCCTGTTACACCTTTCAAATCTTTTTATTCTCAATTTCCTTTCCAGCCCTGAATGACCTCATAGGTCCCAGCGCTTGGCCTTTGGCCAAAACTCTATATTTCACTTCATTCCAAGGGGAAATACTGATGTCGATTCAAGGCATGGTTGCAAATGCACTTTCGTATTTTTACGAAACAATTACGAGCTACATTCTAGTGTTCTGTAATGACTGAATTCTTTGATCAGAAACTTTATAATTAGAATCATATGAGCAACAAATTGTAGTATACATTTTCTCCACTTTGCTACTAGACTGAACGTGTTCAGTTTATTTGAATGACACTTCAGAGTTTCCGTCAATGTTTTTCGGATCGAAAAATATTGCAACATAATATATTATTTACGTAGGAAATGAATTATAATGTTGCAGTTAATAATTTGTTTCCATTGAAATATGGATATTGATGATAGGCTGCCATCATTCTTTATAAGTTTATATATATATATATATATATATATATATATATATATATATATATATATATATATATATATATATATATATATACATATATATATATTACTAAAAGGACCTCATTCAAACTGGATGGTATCTAATGGAGTTTTTATTCAAAAAGTTACAAGCTTTCTTGGACAAACAGTCCACATTATCAAGTATCCGTACAATGAGCAGACGCGTAGTCCGGCTGTATTTATATCTGTGTGCTGGGTACTTTTATTAATCCTATAATCGTCTAGCTCTTCCTGTGTGACCTCCACCCCCTCTTGACCTTGGTCTTTCTCTGATCCTTTCTCCTAGGTGACCGTTTTCCGTGCTTTCTCTTACGTTTTTTGTTCGTTTCCTTGCTACTGTGGAGTATACGATTTTTCTAGATATGCTGTCTTCAAAGCCGTTTCCGGTGTTCCCTGCCATCGTGTTGTTGGCGCAAGTTATGAAGGCGTTCTCTACAACCAGTCTAAATGTTTTGTTGGTGTTCCTGTACAGAAAACTCATATTTTCCCAGTCTATTCTGTGATCATTTTCCCAACAGTGTTTGGCAACTGCCGACGTCTGATTATAATGCCTTATGTTCTGCAGATGTTGTTTGCTTCGCTCTTTACATGATTTGCCAGTTTCGCCATAGTACCCTTCTTCACAGTCTAGACACGCTGCCATATAAACGCCCCCTCTAATCTCTTCCCCCTCTACCGGCTGTTTGTTTCTATTTTATTCCTAATGGTGTTTTTGTAGCTGCTCATCAATTTGAAATTATTTAGCTTCCTGTTGATGGGTGCAATAGAGTTGTTGTCCGGGACTGTAATTATTTTCTTTCCTACCAAATGTTCCTTTTCTATCCTTTCCCTCTCCCCAAAATAGTTTTTCCTTGCTTTGATATGTGCCCACTCCCACCAATACTTAGGGTAGCCTAATCTCCTAAAACTCTCCCTCAGGTAATCCAACTCTTCGTCTAAAAATTCGGGACTGCAAATCCTATAAGCCCTGATGGCCAACCCTGTCATTAATCCTATTTTTATTTCTTTCCTATGACTGGGGAACCTATGTATGTATGAATTGGTGTATGTCTTCTTCCTATATACCTTGAATTTTAAATTCTCCCCTACCCTCTTGACCAGGACATCCAAGAAAGGAATTTCTCCCTCCTTCTCTTCTTCTAATGTAAACTTGATGTGTTCATTTAGTTTATTTATGTTTTCTAAAAACTTATGTAAATCTTCCCTTTCTCCCTTGTAAATGATCAAGATGTCATCCACGTATCTTACCCATTTTACGATATTTAAGTTCCCTTTATTTACTTTGCCCACCTCTTCCTTTTCAAACCATTCCATAAAGATATTAGCTAGAATTGGTGAAAGACTTGAACCTATGGCCACGCCATTTTTTTGTATATAATGGTTTTCGCCCCACTTGAAAACATTAACGCTGAGGGCCGCTGTTAGCATTTTTATTAAAACGTCGTGACCTATGTCGCATGTATAGACCCCCTCCTCCATATTCTTTTTTATTATTTCCATCGTCGTCTTTACTGGTACGTTAGTGAACAGGGAAGTTACATCCAAACTTGCAAATTTGCAGTCTTTTCCGTTAATTTTGGATAATTCGTCTATCAGGTTCATGTTATGTTTTAAATGCCCTTCGGATACTAAGCCTACCCATTTTCCCATTATATTGGAAAGAAATTTCTCCAGCCTCCTCTGCGGTGATCTCGTCGATGCCACGATCGGTCTTAGCGGGCACCCTTCCTTGTGGATCTTAGGGCTACCATAAATATATGGGATCTCTGGACTTTCCACTGATTTTACTCTATGTTCTAATTCTTTTCTCTTGGTTTTGTCGTGGGTTTTTGTCAACGCTTCCCTTACTTTTTTGTTAAAATTGCACTGTATCCCCCTAATGTCCGGTTTTTTGTTGCAAGCCTCATATGTGTTTTCATCGTTTAACAGTTGTTCTAACTTATTCTCGTATTCTACGGCATCCATTACTACAACCGCCCCCCACCCTTTTGTCTGCCTTACAAATCTTTATGTCCTTATATTTTCCTAACCTATCAAGGGCCTTACGTAACCTCTCCGGAAACACGAATCTGTTCGACCTAATCCCCGCCCACATGGCCCCCCTGCAAAAAGCTGCTTCATCCCCATTTTTGTTCTTATCTAGCAAACAACATCTGCAGAACATAAGGCATTATAATCAGACGTCGGCAGTTGCCAAACACTGTTGGGAAAATGATCACAGAATAGACTGGGAAAATATGAGTTTTCTGTACAAGAACACCAACAAAACATCTAGACTGGTTGTAGAGAACGCCTTCATAACTTGCGCCAACAACACGATGGCAGGGAACACCGGAAACGGCTTTGAAGACAGCATATCTAGAAATATCGTATACTCCACAGTAGCAAGGAAACGAACAAAAAACGTAAGAGAAAGCACGGAAAACGGTCACCTAGGAGGAAGGATCAGAGAAAGACCAAGGTCAAGAGGGGGTGGAGGTCACACAGGAAGAGCTAGGCGATTATAGGATTAATAAAAGTACCCAGCACACAGATATAAATACAGCCGGACTACGCGTCTGCTCATTGTACGGATACTTGATAATGTGGACTGTTCGTCCAAGAAAGCTTGTAACTTTTTGAATAAAAACTCCATTAGATACCATCCAGTTTGAATGAGGTCCTTTTAGTAATTCTACTAATGCACAGAACAATTGTGTATGTGATAAAGTTAATATATATATATATATATATATATATATATATATATATATATATATATATATATATATATATATATATATATATATATACTGTATATATACACACATACATATACATATGTACTCTATATGTATACACACACATACATATATATATACTATATATATACAAATATATTATATATATATATATATATATATATATATATATATATATATATATATATATATATATATATATATATATATTTTATAAGTGCATATGGGAGTGCTTGACACTTTTTTCCAAATCTGTGCATTTTTAATAGCTACAATGACCTCTAATACTTCTCTATCCTCTTAATGCTTAGATATTCCCATTTCTGTGTGCCTTGATTCCAGAGAAGAAAACCGTGACTTCTGCGGAAGGATTTGAATTCACGCATCATAAGTAAGAATGAGATTGACCTTGAACGCCTTCCTTTGGAGACTATACGCCTATTTCTGCTTATATATGCATATGTATACATTACATATTATATATATATATATATATATATATATATATATATATATATATATACATATATATATATACATAAACACACACACACACATACATATATGTTTGTCGATAAACTTTGCTAGAGTTTGAATACACCCATCCTCACCATTGTTGTATAATGTTTAAGCGTCTATTGCTCTAAGTTGGAGGGGAAGGTTTGAAAATGTGATTGTAAATGCAAATAAATGAGTCTCCTCAGTAGAAAATGAAAAGTGCATTCAAGAAGAAAGTGCATGAAACACAAGGTAGTGTTAAAAAAAAAAAAGAAGTGCAGTAATTCTTTAGTTATTAGAGACTTGTTAGTAAGTCACACGAGAAGGGCTAATTTGTGTTTGAAACCTTGATTTAAATTTTAAATTTTTTATTATATTTCATCTTAATTTTCATTTACTTTTCTGTCTGCGACAACCGTATCGCTATTAAAAGTTCTCAGTAGTTTAGTGAGAACTTATCCTGTCTGTTGGTTTTTGGATGAAAGCGAATGCATTAACGTTCTTTTAGGTCTGAACAGGGATGGATGATCGTACAGTTTGTAAGTTGTAACGAGGAATGCTTTGCTTCTCCGTGTGGAGTACCGAAATCCTTTTTGGTCTCCTCGGAGTTCCAGTCTCAATGAAGTTGAATTGAGACGAAGATTTTGCCTTTGCAACGTCACCCCCTCAGCTCCTCTTCAGCTTTCGTTCCTGAGCTCTCTTGATTTTATATTTCCTTTTTTTTTTATATATAAGTTGCTGAAAATCTTTCTTTTTCTCAAATCTTTCCTCGCTGAATAAAGGTTTCTTCTTTGTTCTTTTCACGTGGTTGCCTTCCTTTCCTTATTCTGTATTTGCCAATGTTTTCCAAAATCTCAACACAGGTCTTTTTCCATATTTCCTTCTCGACATTTTTTCTGCCACCTAGATGAAGGATATTTGCTCTTGCCTTATACACTTACTACCGTTACTAATGCTCACCTCTAGTTGTGTGCTTTCTTTTTCCAGTTGCCTGGACATTTGTAGAATTCGCTTGCTATCCAATTCTTTCTTCCATCTGGTTCTATCCATTTCTCTATCCATTTTATTCTTCCTTCCCCAACGTTTCAAGCTCTCTTGGGGTAGTGCTAGTCCATCATCTGCAAAGAATAAGGATCCTATGCTCAATATTTCGTTTCTAAACTCTTCTGTGTTCTCCTATAATCCTTTACTATTTTATATGGTATGAAATTGCAAAGTGTTGGCGATCTTGAGTATCGCTGCTTTATTCCATCTTTATTCCATTCTTTACTTCTGATATATCCCAATTATTCCGTTCCCAAATCTCGTTTTGTAATGCCGCTGCATCTATTATTCATTCATACTTCTCTCTTTGAGTTGAGTCAGGAGCATTGTTAGAATTACATGGTATTGCCACTAACCCTGACTTTTTTCTATAATTGCTTTCAGAACGATATTGAACATCAATTAGATACATTCAACTTTACCTCCTTTTGTGTATCCTGCTTGTTTTTCCTTATTTTGAATGCTGGTTTTAGTTTCTACGTTTCTTCTATTGTTTTGTTTTATTTTTTTTATTGATTATATGTGACCTGTTCGGTAATCTATAGGTCGTTCCAATTTCACGGCGTTTTTTATTTATTATTTTTATTTTTTTAGGGGTGGGGGAGGCATGTAGTTCTGAATTTTTGCGGGGGGGAGCTTTTCTTTGAAGTTTTAGTTTTTTTTTTAGATTCTTTAACGCATTGCAAAGTTCTATCTATTTTATATCGACAAGGTATTGTTCACCCAGCAGGTATGGAACCAATTATCATTAATCAATTATATTTTTTCTCCTCTCTCTCTCTCTCTCTCTCTCTCTCTCTCAAGACAAAGGATTGAGGATAGTAAGTGGAGGAAAAGATAGGCTCTAGAAGGGAGGAAAAGAAATTTGGACAGAATGAGAGAGAGACGTCTGAAAAGAAGGGTCTCGCGATCCAAGAAGTGTGAGAATGCATACAAGATAGGGAACAATGTACTGCTTATGTACAGATGTATGAACTGAGTAATGTGACATTTTTCTGAACAAAGGTTTCATCCACTGTTTAGTAATAAGAGTACGGTTGCCGTAGCTCCTGTCGCGTTGTATCTTCTTCGGACTCACCAGAAATGCTTAATGTTGAATCGTACCATAATTTTTATCAACAAGTACTGGATAATTACGTTACGGAAAAATCCTCCGTGAATGCATTTGTTGATGGCGGATAAGCTCAGAAATCATGCAAGGAATTTCTCGTGAAATTTTATTTTTATTATTTTATTTGAAAGATTGCTTTATTACTGCTTTCTGCCGCGGAAATCTTGTAGGAAAATCTTGTAGGAGTCATCCACTATTATTGACATATTAAAGTGTGATCTCGAAGCGCATACGCACACACACATACATGCATTCATATATAAATATATATATATATATATATATATATATATATATATATATATATATATATATATATATATATATATATATATATATATTTATATATATATATGTATATATATATATAAATTATCTCTCTCTCTCTCTCTCTCTCTCTCTCTCTCTCTCTCTCTCTCTCTCTCTCTCTCTCTCTCTCTCTCTCTCTCTCTCTCTCTCTCTATATATATATATATATATATATATATATATATATATATATATATATGTGTGTGTGTGTGTGTGTGTGCATGTGTGTGTGTACACAGGTACGTTTCATAGATGTGTTTACGAACCCGAGCCCGCCCCCTTACTCACGCTATTGATAACTATAATGAAGTTTTTCCTGGCATGACGAACCCCGTATATTAAGCTAATATTGCTGTGTGTATTTGTTTGTCTGCCTCTCGTAATATTAATAATTCCTAGAGCAGTTAGTATTTTGATATCATATGCTATATCATTTTGTAAAATATAGTTATAATAATATTGATGACGTTATGTTATAGTCGAAATGATAAATAATTCATGATATTCTCTTATAGTGTATCACTCTTTAAATCATATATATATATATATATATATATATATATATATATATATATATATATATATATATATATATATTGTAACGACCCGAGTGGGCCGTTATGCAGGTTCTTTAATATACTCAGGACGGGGCTGTCATGACTGACGGCAGATGTAACAAACAAAGGAGGAGAAAACAACAAAAACAATAAAATGAGCTTAATATTAATTTATTTTTAAAAATATTTACAAGTGAGACAGGTCTGGTAAAAAGTGAAACCATAAGCATAAAAAAAACCAAGAGGCAGCACTAAACAAAAGCAAGTTAAACAAATAGTAGCTTTAAACAAAAAGGCAAAAATAAACAACAGCAGGCAGAAAAAAAAAAACAAACATACGTCCTCCATCGGGTCACCAAGACAGCCCTCAGCTGCACAACAGGGACAAGACCCCACAAACCAGAATACCCCGATGGAGACGTCAGGACAGCCTCACGCTGTCATCAAAGATGAGCAGCTCGTGGTCACACGACTACTCATGGTCACACTCCACCTCTACGACGTGCTCCACTTCGTAGGCGTGCTCCAATTTGCTGCTCAAAAACTCGACCAATGTCGACTCCAAAAAACTGCCTGCTGCTGCTGCCACTGCCACTACCTCGCTGCCCTACCAGACCCGACTGACGACAGAAAACCGGCAGCTCACCGACGAAAACATCAAAACAAAAAAAACTTGAAGGTAAGGAGGCAGCAATCCACAAAAGGGAACGAGCGGGGAACCAGCAGTTCCCGCAAAACCATCACTTAACGTGACACCTCCCCACCTAAAAGAAAAAAAAAAAATTATTTTTTTTTTTTACACTCATGATCCCCTCCAATGCCGTAACAACCCCGCCAGCCAAAACAGAGCCGCCCTGTCACAGTCGCCATTGTAACGACCTGAGTGGGCCGTTATGCAGGTTCTTTAATATACTCAGGACGGGGCTGTCATGACTGACGGCAGATGTAACAAACAAAGGAGGAGAAAACAACAAAAACAATAAAATGAGCTTAATATTAATTTATTTTTAAAAATATTTACAAGTGAGACAGGTCTGGTAAAAAGTGAAACCATAAGCATAAAAAAAACCAAGAGGCAGCACTAAACAAAAGCAAGTTAAACAAATAGTAGCTTTAAACAAAAAGGCAAAAATAAACAACAGCAGGCAGAAAAAAAAAACAAACATACGTCCTCCATCGGGTCACCAAGACAGCCCTCAGCTGCACAACAGGGACAAGACCCCACAAACCAGAATACCCCGATGGAGACGTCAGGACAGCCTCACGCTGTCATCAAAGATGAGCAGCTCGTGGTCACACGACTACTCATGGTCACACTCCACCTCTACGACGTGCTCCACTTCGTAGGCGTGCTCCAATTTGCTGCTCAAAAACTCGACCAACGTCGACTCCAAAAAACTGCCTGCTGCTGCTGCCACTGCCACTACCTCGCTGCCCTACCAGACCCGACTGACGACAGAAAACCGGCAGCTCACCGACGAAAACATCAAAACAAAAAAAACTTGAAGGTAAGGAGGCAGCAATCCACAAAAGGGAACGAGCGGGGAACCAGCAGTTCCCGCAAAACCATCACTTAACGTGACATATATATATATATATATATATATATATATATATATATATATATATATATATATATATATATATATATATATATATATATGTATATATATATATATATATATATATATATATATATATATATATATATATATATATATATATATATATATATATATATATATATATATATATATATATATATATATATATATATATATATATATATATATATATATATATATATATATATATATATATATATATATATATATATATATATATATATATATATATATATATATATATATATATATGTATATATATATATATATATATATATATATATATATATATATATATATATATATATATATATATATATATATATATATATATATATATATATATATATATATATATATATATATATATATATATATATATATATATATATATATATATATATATATATATATATATATATATATATATATATGTATATATATATGTATATATATATATATATATATATATATATATATATATATATATATATATATATATATATATATATATATATATATATATATATATATATATATATATATATATATATATATATATATATATATATATATATATATATATATATATATATATATATATATATATACATATAATCAGAAAGCAACAAACGTCCTTTAATATCCAATTCACTCTACCTCGGAAGGAATATATTTTCATATATGTTACCGAAGGGGAATTTTTAGTTGATAATAAGTCCACTGTCCCGTGGGGTCGAACCAGTGACGGACGAGGAATCAGGACTACAGTGACACACTAACCAGTCGGCCACAAGAGAGGTATAAGTGAATACCATCTCCCATCAACTCACCCGTCGAACTCAGGTGTTTTGCGTTTGGAGACGATATCCACCCACCTCTGCCATGTTGACCGTGTAGTGCGTTTGTCGCACGTAGCCATATTATGACTATTTATCACATCACCGTGATTCATATACAATCAGAAAGCTACAAACGTCCTTTAATATCCAATTCACTCTACCTCGGAAGGAATATATTTTCATATATGTTACCGAAGGGGTCTTTTTAGTTGATAATAAGTCCACCGTCCTGTGGGGTCGAACCAGCGACGGACGAGGAATCAGGACTACAGTGACACACTAACCAGTCGGCCACAAGAGAGGTATAAGTGAATACCATCTCCCATCAACTCACCTGTCGAACTCAGGTGTTTTGCGTTTGGAGACGATACCCACCCACCTCTGCCATGTTGACCGTGTAGTGCGTTTGTCGCACGTAGCCATATTATGACTATTTATCACATCACCGTGATTCATATACAATCAGAAAGCTACAAACGTTCTTTAATATCCAATTCACTCTACCTCGGAAGGAATATATTTTCATATATGTTACCGAAGGGGTCTTTTTAGTTGATAATAAGTCCACCGTCCCGTGGGGTCGAACCAGCGACGGACGAGGAATCAGGACTACAGTGACACACTAACCAGTCGGCCACAAGAGAGGTATAAGTGAATACCATCTCCCATCAACTCACCTGTCGAACTCAGGTGTTTTGCGTTTGGAGACGATATCCACCCACCTCTGCCATGTTGACCGTGTAGTGCGTTTGTCGCACGTAGCCATATTATGACTATTTATCACATCACCGTGATTCATATACAATCAGAAAGCTACAAACGTCCTTTAATATCCAATTCACTCTACCTCGGAAGGAATATATTTTCATATATGTTACCGAAGGGGAATTTTTAGTTGATAATAAGTCCACCGTCCCGTGGGGTCGAACCAGCGACGGACGAGGAATCAGGACTACAGTGACACACTAACCAGTCGGCCACAAGAGAGGTATAAGTGAATACCATCTCCCATCAACTCACCCGTCGAACTCAGGCGTTCGAGCCCACGGGACGGCGTACTTATTATCAACTAAAAAATTCCCCTTCGATAACATACATGAAAATATATTATTTCCGAGGTAGAGCGAATTGGATATTAAAGGACGTTTGTAGCTTACTGATTGTATATGAATCATGGTGATGTGATAAAAAAGTCATATATATATATATATATATATATATATATATATATATATATATATATATATATATATATATATATATATATATATATATATATATATATATATATATATATATATATATATATATATATATATATATATATATATTTTCATGATATTGCCTTGTAATACGTATATCCTCATATAATTTTGACATATTTACTTTTTTCATGTGTTATGTTCAATGATAATGATTGTTGAAGTATCATATTTAGTTTGGCATCAGATCTCAAAAGTACTAATGATAACTTGATAGCGTAATTTAGAATTGTTAATACAATTTTAATAGTAACGTAATTTGGAACGAATATCTTTCTTGGTAAAAGCGTAGTAAGTGAACACGTGTGTGTGTCCACCAGGGCTTGTTTCATTTCAATTGTCATCAGTTCAGATAAGAGCGAGCGCTTTGTTTTGGGGTTAGTGATGACAGCTTGCGAAAACAAACGCCGATTCGTCCCATACGGGCTCAAGACGAGTGATTTCATGTTGTTACATGCGTTGTTCGAGTCACGAATGCCACTTGGAGAGAAAGAATACGTGTCCTGATCAATTACGTCATGTTTTGTAAGACTGCATTCAAAACGTATTGCTGGGATGACGTAACTTCCTTCTAGAAGCTTCTTTAGTATCTCGCACACAAAATGCTTTAATGACATCACGTAATTGTTTCACTGTTACTGGAATCCTAAAATTTGTTTCATTCTGATTTCTGAGACCAGTCGAGTTGGTTCTCTCTCTCTCTCTCTCTCTCATTCCTAATTAGGAAGAGATTACTTTTAATGTAATTTTTGTGGTCACTTTTAACATTAACTTTTGAGATCTGAATTTAGCAAAGTTATTTAGTTCGTAACGGCGCCTGGTAAAAAAGTGTGTATTGTGTAACGCAGCTGCAGCAAGTGATTTACAGAGGTTTTCACAAGTTGTGTAAGGTAACGTGAAATTTTACTTATTGATACCATGGTATGATAAGTTAGGAAGTTGTGGTATGATAAGTTAGGAAATTTTGAACACGTGAAATCATTATTGATAAATCTTACGTGTATTTTTGTGTGTTTTTCTATTTACAGTTTCTTTATATTTTCACATTTTTTTATGTTTGTGATGTAACATTTATTTACATAGCATTGTAAATATTTCTTGGTAATTTAACATTGCATACTTAATTTAACATTGCATATTTAATTTAACATTGCATACTTAATTTAACATTGCATACTTGATTTCATTTATTGAGATTTTCTTTTTAAATCTTGAGTAATTCTTGATAGTTTAAATTTTGCTTGATTAATTTAAATTCCTGATAAAGTTTTTGTGAATTAGTTTTGTTTCATAATTTAATTCAAGAATTCACTGAGTTTTGTGTTATTTTCAACTAATAGTAAATTTTTCAGATTGTGAATTCTAATTAATTGTGAATTCTAGTTATAAACTTTGAATCTGAAAATAAATGTTTGTATTTAACATTTTTAGAAAAACAGTGTTTCATTTATTGATCACCAGTGAATAGGATTGATTGTGTGTGCATAAGGCAAAGTGATAAACATGTTTTGTTCTTTTAGTTTTGCTAAAGTGAATTAAGACCAGGGAAACAGTTTTTTTATGGAGTGATGCCCTTTTACTCTAGAAGATTTCTAGTTTAATTTTTGATACCTCACACATATTCTGATGAACTTAGTTTGATTTTTCAAGTAATTAAGTTTTTTCTTAAGGGATCACTGTTACCTTTAGAGTACTCAGTCGTAACAATTAATGTTATGAGAGTTCAGGTATCTGGCTGAAGTGAGGTATATTTTTGAACTTTGAGATTAGTTGTGTAATAACCAGGTACTTGGTACGCATCGTGACATTATATTGTTTGGTGCCCAGAGACCCGTGGAACAAAACAAAATATCACTCTGGTTTATGGTTTATACTGGTGGTGTTAGGGATATATTTTGATAGGAGAGTGACCACATAGTTATTTTTTGCTTTGTATTGTGAATTATTTAGTTGAGTAACGTAGAGAAAATGGCTCTGTTCAATGTTCAGAGGTTTTTAGCAACTCCTTCCATCCAAGAGTTATCTGAATCCAACCTGACTAAGGCACAGTGGATTGCTTTAGCAGTAGCATGTGGGGGTAATGTGTCTAGTGGTATGATTAAGGCACAAATCAAATATATTGCAATCCAAGCATTGATGGACTCTGGTAAAGTAGATGAAGAGTTAGGTGAGGCGCAAGAATTGTTGAATGCAGCTGAGGCAGAATTTACAGATAAACAAGAGCAAAAGAAAGAGAAAAGTGATGCAGAAGCAGAGATTAGACGTATAGAAGCAGAAGAAAATATCATTAAGCTGAGGATACAGGCTGAAAGAGAGAAAATGCAAGCAGAAAGAGAAAGAGAACATAGAGAGAAAAGAGAAAGAAAGGAAAGAGAAGAAGAAAAAGCAGCAGAAGAAGAAAGAGAAAGAGCAAAAGAGGAGAGAGAAAGAGCAAGGAAACAAGAAGATTATGAAAGAGAAATGAAATTGATAGAAGCCCGCTCCAAGTTACCTGTAACACCGTCTAACCCTACTCAAGGTAATTCAGACCCTGTATTTGATGTAGTAAGAGTGCAGAAATTAATTCCAAAATTTACAGAAGAAGCTCCAGATGAGTTTTTTGATCACTATGAAAAAGTGGCTTCAGGTATGGGATGGCCAGAAGATAAATGGTCGGTCTTGTTACAGAGTGTTCTCATTGGTAAAGGAAGAAGTGCCTATTTAGCCTTATCAGCTGATCAGTGTAAAGAGTACAAGGTACTCAAACACAATGTGCTACAAGTTTACCAGATGACCCCTGAATATTATAATGAAAGATTCAGATCTTTGAGAAAGGATGACAAGATAACTTTCTTGGATTATGCTTACAAAGTAAGATGTTTTAAACGATGGTTGGAGGCTGCTAAAGTTAGATCTATGGACGAACTTGAAGAGTTAGTAGTTCTAGAACAATATCTTAGAGGAATTCCTGAACACATAAGAGCCTATTTAAGAGAGAGAGAGGTTAAAAAACTTGACAAAGCTGCTACATTGAGCGAAGATTTTAATATAATTTCTAGCAAAAGAAATTATAATGTCAAGTACCAGAACCAACAACGCACAGGTTTCAGATCTCATCCAAATTTCAGGAACACTACAACTGGAAATCCTTCTAGTGGCTATGCCAATACAAAGCCAGGTAACATCCCTCAGCAATTAAATGTTAAATCCTCATCATCCAGTCTGTTCTCAAGACAGATACGGAAGACTAATGTTGTCTGCTACAAGTGTGGAAGAGTAGGACACTACAGTCGAGATTGTTATCAGACACAACAGCAGACCAAACCAGTTGGTCAAGTGGTTAAAGGTAACCAGGTGAAGCAAACTACGAAGAGCAGTGTGGGGAAGACTGAGACTAAACAAGCAGAGTGTTTAGCAACCAGTGGAAATGTAACTTCAAACAGTGAGTGGCTGAGCAGCTTGGAGGCTTTTAAGCCATATATCTATGAAGGTACGCTGACAACTCAAGGAGGAAGTGTGCAGGTACCAGTCAAAGTATTACGTGATACGGGGAGTAACCATAGTGTGGTAGTTCGTGGTGCTCACCCACAGCTGGAGAAGAATCTCACCGGAGATTCAGTTATTTTGAAGGGTATAGGAGGAGAAGAGGTAACTCCTATATGCCGCTTGCATTTGTCCTGTGAATTGGTGACAGGAAATGTTGATTTTGCTGTAAAGGACTCACTAGCTGTTGAAGGTGTACATGTTTTACTGGGTAATGAAGTTGGTAGTGTACCATTTGTTCCTTGTCCTATAGTGACAGACAAACCGTTAAGGGTTAGTCCTACGGTTGATTTAGAGAAGAAAAACCCCCACCTGTTTCCAAGTTGTGTAACTACCAGGATTATGAAGAGAACTATGTCTGCAAGTGAAGATACTGAGGATTTACCTGCACCAGAAGAATCAAGTGAAGGATCTTTAAGATTAGAAGAGCTGTTCCAGGAAAGTGAAGTTTCCCCTGGTGTTAGTAATGAAGAGATTTCCCAAGAAGAAGAGGTTCCTGTTGTTATCGAAGAGACTCCGAGTAGTCAAAGTGTTCCTGAAGATAGTAATGAAACTACAGAAGCAGAGTTAGCAGATATGGAGAGTTCAGCCCTTGAAGTTGGTCAAGTGACAAGAGAGAAGCTAATGAAACTGCAGAAGAGGGATACAACGTTGGCTGATTTGTTCTTCAGAGTTGTTGATCAAGAAGAGATGCAACAAACCTCTACCTGTTATTATCTAAAGGAAGGATTGCTAATGATGAAGCATCGACCTGCAGATATACCAGGAAATGCTGAATGGGGTGAATATCATCAAATTTTGATTCCATATCCATTGAGGAAACAAGTTGTAGCAGTAGCGCACGAGTCTGGACATATGGGAATCAGGAAGACTGTTGAGAAGGTTATGAAGTATTTTTTCTGGCCTGGACTTCACAAGGATGTTAGTAGATTTAGCAGAGTGTGTCACACGTGCCAGATAGCTGGAAAACCGAATGAAACCATTCAGAAAGCACCCCTACATCCCATAGAAGTTAGAGGAGAACCCTTTAGCAAGGTAATTATAGATGTGGTTGGGCCACTTCCGAAAACAAAGAAAGGAAATGAATATCTATTAACATTAATGTGTCCAGTGACTAGGTATCCTGAGGCGATTCCTGTAAGAAGTATAAGTGCAAAGGTAATTGCTGAGAAGTTGGTGGACTTTTTCTCCAAGTTTGGAATGCCAGAAATTGTGCAAAGTGATAGAGGAACGAACTTTACTTCAAAATTATTCCAAGATGTGATGAACTTGTTAGGAGTAAAGCAACAGTTATCAACTGCTTATCATCCAGAGACTCAAGGAGCCTTGGAAAGGTTCCAACAGACATTGAAAAGTATGTTAACTAAGTATTGTAATGAATCAGGAAGAGAATGGGATGCTGGTTTACCTTTAATGTTATTTGAAGTTAGGAATGCTTATCAAGAAAGCATGGGATGTTCACCAAATGAAATGATTTTTGGTCGAGACATTAGAGGTCCATTGAAGATTCTTGCAGAGAATTGGGAAGAAAATCAAGAGGAAATCCAAGGAGAATATGTGAAGAACTTGAGGAAAAGGTTAAGAGAAATTAGAAAATTCTCTTTAGAAAATTTGAAAATAAGTCAAGAGAAAATGAAAAGGAAATATGATGCTAAAACTAAGCTAAGAAATTTTAATATTGGACAGCAAGTTCTAGTGTTCTTACCAGTGAAGAGATTTCCCCTTACCAATAAGTTTCAAGGTCCTTATAGGATAATAGAGAAGTTAAGTGATTGAACTTATGTGACTGAAACACCAGGAAGAAGAAAACGACATAGGAAGATACATGTGAATCTTTTGAAACCTTACTTCTCAGAGACTAAAACTGAAACAGTGTCAATAACACAGACAACTTCATCTACAGAGGACGATGACGGCTACGAATTGGGAGCTGAAAACAAGATGAACAATTCTTCAATATTAGAAAATTTGGAAGATAAACTAAAACATCTGAGTGTTGAAAAAAAGTAGTGAATTAAGTGAAGTTATTCAAAGTTTCCCTGAAATTTTTGCAGATGTACCTAGGCGTACCAATCTGACAAAGCATGAGATAAAGATCAGAGAAGATGGAAAACCTTTTAAAATGAGAGCTTATCGCTTATCACCTTTTCATCGAGATGTTTTGAAGAAAGAAGTTGAATATTTATTGCAGCATGGATTAGCAGAACCCAGTTCAAGTCATTATAGTTCTCCTTGTGTGTTAGTGAAGAAACCAGATGGCTCATTTAGGATGTGTACTGATTATAGGAAACTGAATTCCATCAGTGTGGCTGACAATTATCCTTTGCCTCTTATTGATCAATTACTTGATAATATTGGGCAAGCCAAATTTGTTTCCAAGATAGACTTGTTGAAAGGATATTATCAAATTCCCTTAGATGAGAATGCTAAGTTGCTATCAGCTTTCATTACTCCTTTTGGACTGTATCAATACACTGTTTTGCCGTTTGGTCTGATGAATGCACCTGCAACATTCCAGCGAGTGATGGATCAACTACTAGGATCAATAGAAGGAGTAGGTGTATACCTTGATGACATTGTGATTTATTCTAATACATGGGAAGAGCATCTGAAGATATTAAGGAAAGTGTTCAAGAAACTTCGGGAAGCAGGACTAACAATCAACTTACAAAAAAGTGAGTTTGGAAAGGCAACTGTACAGTATCTAGGATTTGAAGTTGGAAAAGGCCTTCTCGCTCCTATTGATGCTAATGTAGAAGGTATCCGCAAGGCTACCCCTCCTACTACGAGGAAACAGCTACAAAGATTTTTGGGCATGGCTGGATTTTATCGCCGATTCTGTCCAAATTTCTCAGCCGTAGTAGCTCCCTTAACTGACTTAACCAGTCCTAAAAGAAAGTTTGATTGGACTCCAGAATGTCAAGAATCATTTGAGAAGGTTAAAGCCATATTAACTTCAAGACCAGTGCTTCAAGCTCCAGACTTCAATAAAAAGTTTGTGATACAAGTTGATGCATCCGACTGTGGAATTGGAGCTGTTCTACTTCAAGAAGATGACAACAGAATCGTACATCCAGTATGTTTCATGTCTTCAAAGTTGAAAAAGCACCAGAAAACTTACTCAATAATCGAAAAAGAAACATTAGCATTAATCACAGCATTGAAAAAGTTTGAAGTGTATGTGAACCGACCTAGGAATGAAGAAATTTTAGTGTTGTCGGATCACAACCCAATCTCATTCATCAATAAGATGAAAAATGATAATATGAGACTGACCAGGTGGTCTTTATGCCTGCAACAATATAATGTAAGTGTTAAACACATTTCAGGAAAAGATAATGTCATAGCAGATAATTTATCCCGTTGTGAATCGTGGGATTCAAACCCGGGATAAGTAATCTTCTCGGGGGAGGAATTTCATGATATTGCCTTGTAATACGTATATCCTCCTATAATTTTGACATATTTACTTTTTTCATGTGTTATGTTCAATGATAATGATTGTTGAAGTATCATATTTAGTTTGGCATCAGATCTCAAAAGTACTAATGATAACTTGATAGCGTAATTTAGAATTGTTAATACAATTTTAATAGTAACGTAATTTGGAACGAATATCTTTCTTGGTAAAAGCGTAGTAAGTGAACATGTGTGTGTGTCCACCAGGGCTTGTTTCATTTCAATTGTCATCAGTTCAGATAAGAGCGAGCGCTTTGTTTTGGGGTTAGTGATGACAGCTTGCGAAAACAAACGCCGATTCGTCCCATATGGGCTCAAGACGAGTGATTTCATGTTGTTACATGCGTTGTTCGAGTCACGTATGCCACTTGGAGAGAAAGAATACGTGTCCTGATCAATTACGTCATGTTTTGTAAGACTGCATTCAAAACGTTTTGCTGGGATGACGTAACTTCCTTCTAGAAGCTTCTTTAGTATCTCGCACACAAAATGCTTTAATGACATCACGTAATTGTTTCACTGTTACTGGAATCCTAAAATTTGTTTCATTCTGATTTCTGAGACCAGTCGAGTTGGTTCTCTCTCTCTCTCTCTCTCTCATTCCTAATTAGGAAGAGATTACTTTTAACGTAATTTTTTGTGGTCACTTTTAACATTAACTTTTGAGATCTGAATTTAGCAAAGTTATTTAGTTCGTAACGGCGCCTGGTAAAAAAGTGTGTATTGTGTAACGCAGCTGCAGCAAGTGATTTACAGAGGTTTTCACAAGTTGTGTAAGGTAACGTGAAATTTTACTTATTGATACCATGGTATGATAAGTTAGGAAGTTGTGGTATGATAAGTTAGGAAATTTTGAACAAGTGAAATCATTATTGGTAAATCTTACGTGTATTTTTGTGTGTTTTTCTATTTACAGTTTCTTTATATTTTCACATTTTTTATGTTTGTGATGTAACATTTATTTACATAGCATTGTAAATATTTCTTGGTAATTTAACATTGCATACTTAATTTAACATTGCATATTTAATTTAACATTGCATACTTAATTTAACATTGCATACTTGATTTCATTTATTGAGATTTTCTCTTTAAATCTTGAGTAATTCTTGATAGTTTAAATTTTGCTTGATTAATTTAAATTCCTGATAAAGTTTTTGTGAATTAGTTTTGTTTCATAATTTAATTCAAGAATTCACTGAGTTTTGTGTTATTTTCAACTAATAGTAAATTTTTCAGATTGTGAATTCTAATTAATTGTGAATTCTAGTTATAAACTTTGAATCTGAAAATAAATGTTTGTATTTAACATTTTTAGAAAAACAGTGTTTCATTTATTGATCACCAGTGAATAGGATTGATTGTGTGTGCATAAGGCAAAGTGATAAACATGTTTTGTTCTTTTAGTTTTGCTAAAGTGAATTAAGACCAGGGAAACAGTTAGAGTTTTTTGATGGAGTGATGCCCTTTTACTCTAGAAGATTTCTAGTTTAATTTTTGATACCTCACACATATTCTTATTATTATTATTATTATTATTATTATTATTATTATTATTATTATTATTATTATTATTATTATTATTATTATTTTTATTATTATTATTATTATTATTATTATTATTATTATTATTATAATTCGCCTGAAATCTAAACTTAATACCTGGCATGGGGAGTTTTACAATTGTTGTCAAACTTACATATTTATCACTTGCTTTATTTTCAAGTAGGTACAGCAGTTAATTAATGTATTGGCCTTCTTAAGGAAATACCAGTATAAGGAGACATATGACAGGATTATAAGCTGTAATAATAGCTTTTTCCAAAAATAATTCCCTGTTAAATTTATTGCCTAATAACTATGTATACACTTTGGTATTGACTCATGTTTACGTTTACGAATAACCGCAGACGCAGAAGCATATATATGTATATGTATGTATGCAAATGTGAAGTATGTATGTATGTATGTATGAAATATAAGGAAACCAGTCCTCCAAACTCAAGTCTGCCTTGGTGGTGAAAAAAATAATACTGAAATGCCATCAATAGTATATATTTGTTTGCTTGCAAATTTGAAATTTTTATTTCCTTTACATACCTCTTATAAGTTTCACTGATCTATTCCTTTGTAAAACGCATGTTACATATATATGTGTATATATATATATATATATATATATATATATATATATATATATATATATATATATATATAATGTATGTATATTTATATATAATGAATATAGATATACATATGTAAATATATATTTACACAAAAATACACACACACATACACAC
>JANJGK010000049.1:6284333-6290443 GCA_039081455.1 Macrobrachium rosenbergii
TCTTCACCACAAAAATGTCATCCGATCAACCTCCAACCATCGCGCCAGTGACCTGTGCTTCTCACACAAATTCCGTGCTCGAGAACAATTGTCTTTACTTTATACAGTACCAATCGAACCGTTCCGTCGTCGAGTCTGTTATACAATCTGTCCATGCAGCCTTCTCCGATGAGGCAATTAACGTTGCATATTCAGAATGCAAAGACCTGATACCAGACTCCATTCTTCGGGAGCGATCAGCGAAAAACTTATCCTCTCCCAAGAAAATATCATATATCACTCAGTGACTAAGGACCTGCTCAGTGAAAATCTATTCCAATGACCCTTTCACTATGCCCTCAAAGGGACCTGCTGGCCTAAGCCTTCCTGCAGTGTGCAGTACAGCAGAAAATGCCCTCCAAGCTTCAAAGTTTCTCTCAGAAAAAATTGAGGAAACAAATAACAATCTTTCATTGATCTGGGACGCGATCAGGGGACTACAGGTATTGTTCGATGGTCGCAAAGCTGAGGAAACAAATAACCTTTCACTCATTTGGGATGCGATCAAAGGAGTTCAGGATTCATTCGACAGTCTTACAGCGAGCCACCACACTTCAACTTTGAATTGGGCATCTATTGTTTCCTTGCCACCCAGCACCACGAGAGAAGAGAGGGTGCCATGTGAGAACGACTTGACCGCACCCTCCTAAATAGGAAACGCCTTTTCTCACATAGGTGAGGTACCCGCATCACCCGTAGACCTATCAGAGGGGACCAACGGACTCCCAAAATCCCCTCCCTCCCCAGTGCCTCTGGTGGAAGATAGACCAACAGTCAAGATCACCAGCCCTCGTAAGTCTTCTGACCCTCTCTCCCGGCTCAAACCCCCGTGGTGGATGATGATGATAATGATCAAGATGTGACTGGCGGTTGGCAGAAACAAGCCAGCAGATAAAAGAAAACAGCCTCTCGTTTGCCAGCTGGACCGAAGCCTAACAAACGTGAATCACCTCTCCCAAAACCTGAGAAGAGATGTCACATTGTTTATTCACAATTTGCACCCATCGGTAAAGCTAGACGCCATAGCACAGTCAAATTTCTCACAGGCTCCAACTCTCTTTATCTTCCACAATCTCCCATGCAAAATTAAACATAAAGTGGCTTACAGGATTACCTGCCTATTTCAACACCTCGTTGCTCTTAAAGGCCAGAATTTCGGTCCTAACATAAAAGTCTCAAGTTATATAACCTAATCTGGGACCAGCCAACACTCATTCCCAGCAGGGGTACTTACTGACATCCCATGCAGCGGTTTGGTCGCAGGCTCACCTTCTACCACAAGTGCCTGCCAACCTCCCATCACAAGTGACTGTCCACCCCTGCCGGCCAACGCCCCATTCACCCAAATGACCAACTCATTCATTTCCTGACGTCATCAGTAGCCATGGGTACATTAGATATAATTTCACGGAATAATTTTGGCCTCAAGCAGAACATTCCTCTCCTGAACATGTTCTGCAAAAGCGTCAAAGGCATCATTGCACTGAAAGAAAAGCTCCTCTGACACATGACCTTGCCATCTGCGATTCAATACAGGAAGACTACAGAGCTTTCTCAGCCTCATCGATGCAAGTGACAGATCACATCATAACTGGTACCCCAAAAGGGGGCCTGTCTTTCCTGTGGCAAAAATCTTAGACAATATAGTGAATGTGATGACCTATAGGAGTGATAGATTGCTGGGTCTTCAAATGACAGTAGGGAACACTAAGATCCTCATAATTAATGTTTCTATGCCCTGGAAAAATAACAACAATTTTGATCAATACTGCATGATCCTAGGTGAATTATACAGTAATATTCATGATTCTACTGCGGACCATATTGATTGATAGCCCTACCCATATGGTTTTGTAAAAAAATTAGGATAGACTATTAAGAGATTCGAACTCTTGTTGGGTGCTTTCAAAACACTTGTCTTCCTAAAGATGAATAGTCAGTCTATGAGTTTATCCCATACAACTATTGCTAGTGGGTTAATAATGAAGAATGAGAAATGTAAAACTGTTAAGATTTGTCCTGTGAGGTGTAGGGGTCTTCTACTGGTCAGGCGCCGATTCATGTTAGTAAAATTACGATTCTAATTATGGATCAAAATAAGATTTGTCTGACTGAGTAGAAGGCTAGTCTCCGGAATTTGTTTTTGTGCGTGAACAGTAAGATGAATAAAATGGCTACTGATATCACTAAGGCGATAACTCCTCCTAGTTTATTAGGGATTGATCGAATGATTGCGTAGGCGAATAGAAAATATAATTCTGGTTGGATATGGGCTGGGGTGACTAGCGGGTTGGCTGGAATGAAGTTGTTTGGGTCTCCTAGGAGATAGGGATCAAGGAGTGTGAGGATGATTAATGCAGCTAGTGTAACTACGAATCCTACAATGTCTTTAAATGAGAAGTAAGGATGGAAGGGGATTTTTTCTAGTTGTCTGGAGATCCCTAGGGGATTGTTAGATCCTGTTTGATGTAAGAATAAAATATGGACTATAAAGGCAGCTGCAATAATGAATGGGAATAGGAAGTGGAAGGTGAAAAATCGTGTTAGTGTTGTGTTACTTACCGCGAATCCCCCTGAAATTCATTGTCCTAGGTCTGTCCCTACGAATGGAATCGCAGATATTAGGTTAGGTTGGTAATTCCAGTAGCCCCTCAGAACGATATTTGTCCCCAAAGGAGCACATATCCTAGAAAGGCTGTTGCTATGGTTAGAAATAAAATAATTACTCCAACTGATCAGGTGTGTATATATAAGAATGATCCGTAGTAGATTCCTCGTCTGATGTGTCTATATAAGCAAATAAAGAAGAATGAGGCACCGTTGGCATGGACTGTTCGGAGGAGTCAACCATAGTTTACATCTCGGCAAATGTGAGCTACTCTTGAGAATGCTAGATCTACATTTGATCTACCCATACGCTGCAGGAGGGACCGCCTGAAGCTCCTGGTATCTTCGCCTGTTCTTGCTGAGGGGTCGTGCAGTCTTAAATTAGTATAATTTGGCAGCAGACCCTCTTTTAAACAGGTTCTATTGAATATTATTGCTGCTTCAGCTGCATTTATTTTGTAGAAGACTTTTTCTATTTTCCTTATTGCGGACTTCTCTTCAGTGGAGGTGCGTGCTAACAGCTCGCCTATATTTGTCATTTCATGGGGGAAAAGTCAAAATCTGGATTCTGCTTCTTTATATATTCTATACAGTTAGTTCTATACAATTGCTGCCTGCAGCGGCAATTGGAAACTAAGACGTCGGAGTTGCGTGACCTGCACGACGAAGCATCACGCCTACACCAGCAATGGATGAACGCCCGGCAGCGGATGAGCAGACCCACCGACGGAGGAGATGGAGCACCCGAAGCAGAACAACCTGTTCTCTCGCAATACTTAGTTCCCATGAATGACAACCTGATTGAGATTGACCATGAAGATGACCACATTGATAACGAACGTGTCCCCCACCCGATGATGACTACTGAAGAAGAAGTTTTGGCCTGTCTAAACCGCCTTTGAGAGGAGGATATGACCCAACGCATGAGGGGCGTCATGCGCAAACTCACAGCCCTCAACGGCGGTAAGTTATGAGTGCCGCAGCAGCACAAAGGCTACATCAATTTGACAGATTTCCAGTCCTCCCCGGATCAAGACGCTTTGCTGAATTTGGGGCTGAACTGCCACTTTATTTCGAGGCCAAAGAACCACGAGAAGAGGTTGGAAATTGAACTGATGCTTGAATCTATACAACAGTTAGAATCCCGAGGCACCGTTAGAACTTCCGACGCCCTCCAGCCCCTCCTGTTAGCAGAAGCCCTCACGGAGAGAGGGTCCTACGACAGTGGAATCTGCACCCGTGAGATGAGGAAAGCTACGAAGGAGCTGAAGGAAAAGGAAGGCATCACAGTGCGTCGTGCTGACAAGACAGCAGCTTTTGTCCTTATATGTATGGAGTAGTATTTCGACAAATTGGATGCCATCCTGTCGGACACGACGAAATTCGAAAGGCTGACGAGGAACCCCATCGAAAACATCAAGAGGGAAGCTAATAAGATCATCAGCACTGTGAATGCTGCCAGCAATGCTGTCCATCTTCCCCCCATCGCAGGTGACTACGAACTTGGTTATCAGTATGGGAATGTCAAGACACACAAGGCTGGCAACCCCCTCTGCCCGATCATTAGCCAAACACCTGCCCCGACCTGCGCCCTCGCCAAATGACTAAATCATATCTTGACCCCCTACGTCCCGAGCAGTTATAGCCTGAAGTCCTCTGTGGAATTCCTCGAAGTGATCCGAGACTCCCCGGGCGCGGGGACCATCGCTTCTCTGGACGTAGAGAGTCTATTCACCAACGTACCTGTGGATGAAACCATCCACATTATCCTGAACAAAGTCTATAGAGAGCTGACAATGACCCCACTGAACATCCCAGAAGGTTCCCTGAAGGCTCTGCTGGAGATCTGTACGAAGATGGCGCCTTTCACTACGCACAGAGGGCACATGTATAGCCAGAAGGATGGCGTTGCGATGGGCTCTCCATTGGACGTCCTCTTTGCAAATTTTTACATGGGCACCGTAAAAGAACGTGTCTTCGAGAGAATCCAGCGGCCGAAGAAATATGCCCAATATATCGACGGCGTCTTCGTTCAAGCAGACAACGAGGAGGAGGTTGAAGCCCTTCATCTGACCTTCCAACAATGTAGTGCGTTGAACTACACTGTCGAGTTCAGCACAGACGACCGGCTCCCCTTCCTCGACATTATGGTCACAAAGACGGAACGGAACTTGAAGACATCAGTCTACACAAAATCCACCAATTTGGGACTTTGCTTGAACGGGGATAGCAAGTGCCCTGCTAGGTTTAAGAACACGACAGTCAGGACCTTCATTAAAAGGGCCCTCTCGCACTGCTCCACCTGGCAGGACACTAACAAGGAATTCGAATGTGCTGCACAAATGTTGGTGAACAATGGTTTAACCAACAAACTCGTCAACAAAGAAATTCGAACTGGCCTGGAAAAATGGTACAACGGTGAGAGCACACAACCTGCCCCCCAAGATGACATCAAGATATATTGTAAGGTCCGGATGCATCCCCAGTACTTTGAGGACGAGAGCTCCATGAAGAAAATCGTCATGGAAAACGTCACCCCGACCGAAGACAGTATTTATTATAAGAACCGCCGCACCCGTGATCTTGTGATGAAGAATAACCCCTCTCCACCAGCAAGAGAACCCCTCAAGCAGAAGAACGTGGTCTACCAATTTGTATGTCCTGTCCGTGGATGCCCTGGCACTTATATTGGAATGACCACGATGCGTCTGTCAAAAAGGATCTCCTGCCATGCCCAGGAGGGTGCCATCATGAACCACGCCCGTGTTACCCACAATATTTCCATCTCCCACGACAGTATTATACAAAATATAAGTATAATCGGGAGAGCCGCCAACCCTCGACGTCTACGCCTGCTAGAGGCGCTCCTCATTGCCGAGAGAAAACCAACAATGAATACAACGCAGGAGACATCGCTCCTACCCACGAATTTAAGAAGAGTAATGCAGAACACCCACAGAATCCAACGAATACCTGAAAACAACAACCCTGAGAATGGAGATGCCCCTGATGAGCGAGGCGCCCTTCGAGACAATCCCCCGACTACGACAGAAAGAGTAGATAATAACATCATTCATCTTCAGCCCAATAGCAGCCAAACTACCGATGATGTCAGCCGGCATGACATCACGCAATGGGTGGCCAATGGGAACGCTGGAATGAATGATATTTCCAGGTTGCGAAGATCTGTCAGGATCGAGCTTCGCCGCAGAAATTTGGCTTGAAGTTCGCCGACTGCAACCAATCAGAATTCGCCGTCCATCGCCCCCCGCTGAAGCCCGTGTATAAGTTCAGAAGGACCTATGCAATCTGCCAGTCCTCTACTAGCTCCCGCTGGAGAATGACAGAAGAGTCTGTCGAAACGTCGCGGCAACAATTGTATAGAACTAACTGTATAGAATATATAAAGAAGCAGAATCCAGATTTTGACTTTTCCCCCATGAAATGACAAATATAGGCGAGCT
>JANJGK010000049.1:6290543-6295543 GCA_039081455.1 Macrobrachium rosenbergii
AAAATCAGTCAAAGCATTACAGAAATGCTATACTTTTATGATGAAGGGACTAAAGGTCTTTACAAGGTCGCCTAGCTTTTCAATGTTACGTCATTGAATTAATAAGGAAAGCTGGTCGTTTAGATTACTAAGACCTTCAAAAAAATAATGTTGGAATATATTTTGAACAGCCTTGTAGGTCGATGGCCACCAAACGAAAGTGTTGGGAAATTGGAGTCATAAGTGAAGGAGGGAGAGGTTTATTGCCGAGATTTTGGCAATGATCTATGGCTCAAAAAGTTTTAGTTGTAAGAGAGGCTTCACCTTTACTGTTATTGGCATAGCTGAATGATAATACCACCATCTCGGCAATAAACCTTTCCCTCCTTCAGTTATGACTCTACTTTCTCAACGCTTTCGTTTGGTGGCCATCGACTTACAAGGCTGTTTAAATATATTCCCAGCATTATGTTTTGGACGTCTTAGTAATCTAAACGACCAGTTTTCCTCTATTAATTCAATGAGATGACGAAGATTTGCGCAGTAAAAATCAGTATGACAGCTTCATGACAATCAGTTTTTTGTATACAACATATTGCCACTTATATGACGAAAGATTTGCCGCAGTAAAATGAAGTATGACAGCTTCATGACAATCAGTTTTTTATATGCATTATTGCCACTTATATGACGTAGATTTGCTCAGTAAAATCAGGTATGATAGCTTCATGACAATCAGTTTCTTTTATATACATTGTTGCTATTTATATGACGAAAATTTGCTCAGTAAAATCAGTATGACAGCTTCATGAGAATCAGTTTTTCTATACACACTGTTGCCACTTATATGACGAAGATGTGCGCAGTAAAATCAGTATGATAGCTTCATGACAATCAGTTTTTTATATACCGGTTCAGTTACTTCGTTTTGGAATAATTGGGAGAGAACCATAAACAAAATGTATGCATTAAAAATTTTTGTTGCTTTGCCTCAGTGTAAACTTTCAAATAGCTTTCCATCCAATTAGAAAGAGGGTATTTGACTCGATCACGCGTCACAGGAGCGGTGTTAAAAAGCTCTTCATGAACTGGACAGTTTTTAGCACAGGTGTGTAGCTCTGACGGGTATCATCTGTCACACGGTATAAACTATCAGACTTAAAAAAAAAAGATTGGACTTTGCTGTCTTTTAGGAATATTTTTACGGCCCTTTCATTCAGATATTTCCAATCAAAACATTTTGTTCGAATTTTCGTCTTTTGCTTTTGTTGAGGGCGTTGTTGGTTCGCGAAATATTTATGTAAACTTATTTTTATATATACACAATTGATTGTTGGTGGGTACATTTCTGTCTTGCCGATCTTTCTTTTAAAGTGAATCTAAAATAAGCAACACTAGGTGTTACACCAAAGTCCCTTCAGTCTTTTTAAAAAAAGCATTTTTGGAGGTGAGATAATCATCCGCACCTAGAAAAATAAACATGTCTAGCTCCGTAATTACGTGGGTTGCAAAGATCAATGCCCGTTGTAAGCGGTGGGGAATTACCTGTAAATAATTCATAGCTACTTGAAGAACCTTTATAATTAAGGGCATCGGTACCTTTAATTATAAAGTTGCTTCAGGTAGCTATGAATTATCCACGGTAATTACACATTCCATTTAAAAGCACATTGATTATAAATACTGTATATATATACATATATATATAATATATATACATATATATTTATATATATTATATAACATATATATATATATATATATATGTATGTATGTATGTATGTATGTATGTATGTATGTATGTATGTATGTATGTATGTATGTACGTATGTATATTATATATCTGTAACCGAACGTAAGCTTTCATCCCCAAAAAATACAAGAACAGATAAAGCAAATCTTTGACTTTTTATGAGTAGTAAAATATGTGCATGCGAAATCCGTTCACTTAAATTAGAAAACTATTTATTCGTATGAACTGCCTTAAGTAATGAAAATCAAGTTTCTCTCTCTCTCTCCTCTCTCTCTTCTCTCTCTCTCTCTCTCTCTCTCTCTCTCTCTCTCTCTCTCTCTCTCTCTCTCTCTCTCTCTTTATTCGTATGAACTGCCTTAAGTAATGAAAATCAAGTTCTCTCTCTCTCTCTCTCTCTTCTCTCTCTCTCTCTCTCTCTCTCTCTCTCTCTCTCTCTCTCTCTCTTTATTCGTATGAACTGCCTTAAGTAATGAAACTCAAGTTTCCTCTCTCTCTCTCTCTATTTATTCGTATGAACTGCCTTAAGTAATGAAAATCAAGTTTTTCTCTCTCTCTCTCTCTCTCTCTCTGCCTTGTAAATTATATAAAATATTTGAACTACCTGTATTTTCACGCGGTACCTTGAGGTGATTAAGAAGTAATCCTCTTTGCAGCTTCAGGAAGTGAGCTGCTGAACTAATTTACTCGCTGCCTTCTTTTTACGCCTAGGTTATGGGAACTGGGATGGTAGTTCGTTATGTTTTCAAACTCTTCGTTTAAATAGTTGGTAATTTTTTTTAAATGTAATTATCAAAATTGTTATAACCATAACTTCTACAGATTCCTTAAAGGCTGAAATGCCGAGATGAACTGAAGCTGAATGTCAATGTATGAAATTGGTTTTCAAACTAACGAGCATCTCTCAGCTACGCTACCAAAGGACGTCAAAGTGACCTATTAATCCTAATTAGCTAGCTCAAGTTTCGCCGTACAGACCTCATGCATGATAACCTTATACATATATCAAGAAAATTTGAACTTATGAAATTTAACATGTTCCTAAAACATCCTGGAAATTATAAAGAAAAATCTGTTTGAATTTCCGAGTTGGGAATCGAAAATAGCCGTTGACTGATCAGATTGAGATGCAGCTTACGCCCCAACAAATCACAGACATCCACGATATTGATGGCGGGGTGTTCTCAGCAAAACGTGGCAACTATGGCGACACGAGGTGAGGAGAAGGTTCTCCTCCGCCTCGGCAATTTCATCTATTTAGGGGAGAGAAAGAGCGAGAGGACGGCAGGTGAATGGGAGTATTATGGGACCTCGTCACATGGGTGAGACATATTTGCTTTCAAGGTTGAAAGTGACCGTCAAAGCAAATTGTTGCTTCTGAACACTGAAGAGTATGACCCAGATTTAAAGCCTAGGGTATAGATGGCATCCACTCGCAAGACAAGTTACTGAAGTTAGTTATGGGCTCAGAATCCCATCGCCTCGTTCGAAAGTTATTTATACCGCCTGTTCGGGAGTGAAAGTTTTAAACTGCCGAGGCCCACGAGGCTGGGGACAAAGAGATTGGAAGGAAGTATAGAATAATTAGAGTAGAAAATAATGGAGTGGCTTTTCTTATATTCAGTAGAGTATTGTTATTTTCTAGCCATCTTGTATTGCATTTTCACAAAGACGCCGAATGAGAATGTAAACCACTTGAAAGTGTTTATGTTTTCGACAGTATATGTGGCCAGTGAAATCAAAATTAACTAGATTTAATTTAACTTTTTACATCCATTCCAGATATAGATGCTACTCTTTTACGCCAATATATTCCATAGCGCAGTTGCGCTGAAGAGTAATTGTTGCAGAGCGACGTTTAATAATCTTTTATCAAGATAAAAAAAATTTGTTTTTGGACCTGATATTCTCCTGTGACCATTGGAAAAAAAGTCCAGAATTATTAAGGGAACATAATTGCCACGCTTCTGGTAGACTTTTAATGAAATTCATCAGATTCTGAGAAAAATGAAATATTGAACTTTAAGTGGACTTATGACCTAGAAAAAAGATTAATTTAATTACTATTCGCTGAAGTAGCAAACCCACATCCTAGGTACTTAACAGGTTTTCACCCAAAATCAGAGAGAGGTGAAATGTTGAATCTTTAAGTTTAACCTTTTGAATTCACGTGTGACATTCAAAGTAAAGGTGAAGGTAAGAATAATTTTTGAAAAATAGCTAGTAATCACTAAGGTATCTGCCTGCCAATTTCCATGTAAAAGAAAGAGAAATGCACTGTTGGTCTTTAACTTGACCAGTAGCCTTAAAATTATAGGTCAAGATAACAAAATATTGTGGAAATATATTATCAACGCTTCAAGTCCATAACTGTAAAAGGTTCGCTTAAAACTGTAAAAAAAAAATCAAATAATGGCCCAAGACATTCAAAGACAATGCATAGTCAGAATAGCCTGAGCAATGCCTTTGAAGCAAATCCTCTTAATTATCATAATTTCTGTTATATAAGACATTGTGTGCATTTTGATAATTAAATTAACTTTTGACACCTGCAAAATAGGCCTAAGGTAAAAATATTGGGAATAATAATCACAAACCCTTAATGTATATACTACCACGTTTCCATGGAATTATGGAATAGAAGGAAGAAGGAAACTAAGAATAATAATGAAAACACTGAAAAAACCAGTTAAATAGCAAAGAGCTTATTTTTCGAGGATAGTAAATAAAAACTTCGTAGCCTTTAAAAACTTCGTAGCCTTTTATAGGTCACTGCATTCAAAATATTCTCATTATTCATGAAGGCTTCGAGGGCGTTTTTATATCGTACTTTGCAGCGAAAAAAAAAAATAGTGAACGCAGTTTTCCTTTTATGAGACCTCAGTAAAGGTGAAGTGGCTTATTCTTCAACGCGTCCCGTGCTTCAGATAATGAATATTTTGAAAAACATGTCGAAAAATACCGTAGTAAAAGTGTAAAGGAATTATGTACATCAACGTTAGTTTCTAATGGGAAGGCATTTTTAGTGAGTTATTGTTCTTAAGGTAGTTAATATTTTGTGTAAAACTGTTCTGTTACAGTATATCTCACTTCGTCGTGTGGGTAAATTGCAAAATGTCCAATATACTTATTCTCAATAGGGAGTAGAATGAGAATAAGGAAAAGTTGATTGCATGAACAAGGGCTTCGAAAAATTCAGTTACACAAATCAGATATTTGGGTGGAAAACATTTTGTGCTGTAGTGTAAAGAATATAAATATCCCTTGCTGA
>JANJGK010000049.1:6300543-6310543 GCA_039081455.1 Macrobrachium rosenbergii
ATTATGCAATCAACTTACTGTCATCTAATTGATGTATTAATCATGTAAAAAATTGAGATTAATTGATTCTCGTGATTGGAACACCATTTTCTAGACTTTACAGAGCACATTTTAAATAATTCGAAAGAGGATGTAAACTGCTGTTACGGCTTTAGAAAAGTACTAGTTCACGTTACTTGAAAGCACCGAGAAGAAATTGTTTTACACTATTATTTTGATACAGTTCATTTGATATTCTCTAAAACCAACTATTATCAATTTTTTTCTGTGAAAATATACTTTCTAAAATCAAAATAATATTTGAGGTTTAGGATTTGAGCATCATAAAATTAATCATGATTCGCATTCAGTTTTTTGAACGCAAGTTTCTGTAGTTCCTCGACAATGGTGTTCTTTTTATTTTCCATTAATATTTAATATCGGGCAGAAAGGAATTTTTTTTAAAAACTTCTGAACACTTTGAACCATATTCAACTTAAACTTTAAGGCTGGGAAAGCTGGCAGCTATTGCATAATTACAAATAAACACAGTGCCTATTTTTTATCTGTTTTTTTTCCTTAATACATTAGTAATAATGATACTGAAGACTTAGCGGTCCCGTACCCTTCCAAATAAATTGCTTTTGTCCTCATATTACAAAGGTTTTTATTTTTAGCCTCATAGACTGGCAGCTGACGGATTGCGGAGGGGTTCAAGGATTAATGGGTTCCATAATGAATGGTGTATTTGTTATCCTTATGTCGTCTTTCAATAATAAGTTTTTGTGAATCCAAATAATTACGTGAGGTTCAGAATAATTATGGAAGATGAAGCATTGCACGTCGTTTATAGCTCCCCAGGTGTAAAAAAACTCAAATAAGGCAAGTGAAGAGTTGGTCAGTTAATAGAGGGGTATATAAAGGAAATCCATGAAACAGAAATAAGGTGTGGTAGAAAAGCTGTTAACTTAGGCAAAGCAAATACTTTAAGAGAAAGTAGTAATATTGAAAAGGGAGAAAAGAGAATAAGGAACAAATATGTAAAAAAATTTCAATAAGGAAGCTTTACATTTGCCGGACGAAGTTTAGCCCTTTTTTTCCCTGTGAAATATTTCAAATTCTAACGATTCTTACTTTTTTCCCATCAAAGCAAAATATCAATTCATATCCGGAAAAGTTTCTGCCTCTAATTTGGAATCTCGATGATTAAAGTTACGTCCCCAAAATTTTATGTTTGGAATTTTAGATAGAAAGCGAGGGAGAGGAGGGAACAAGTGATGCATAGATTTATTAATACGGCTCTCAGGTTTTATGGCCTAGTTTTAGATAGAAATTATGATAGCGCTGACACATTTGAATTTGTGTTGGCACATCCGGCAAAAAATACACATATGTCGTTAATATTTTATTAGTCTGACTACCTCGCAGAAGTAGCAATATGTTTTTTGCAAATAGAAACCAAGTGGAAAGTAAAATTATTGCTAGCATATAACGCTGATGAATTCATGTGTTAAATCTTCAGATGAATTCTTGTGTTAAATGTTCAGAAACTAACAATAATGCATTAGGCACGCGTAAAATATGCACCCAAAGATGTTTCATGGGTAAAATATGAAGGAAATGTGCGTCAGCGTATATCATTAAGGTAAATTAAGGTAATAAATCAATTCACACTGACTTTCCAACAAAGGATGCTGAGCAGAAAAGCGCGTGAAATTTCAGTAACTTTATTTAGTATTTTATTGATGACAATAATCATTGTGCTTCAGGTGTTGCTCTCACTTTCGGCAGTTTTATGGTCAGATTTTCAGGTAAATGGAAAAAATAAAGAATTAATATTGGAACATAATATTTCGCAAAATTTCTATGCCAGATATTGTGAAAAAGAATACCAACGAAATCCTGCATCCGAAAAATGTACTTTCCTCGTTTGTGGCGTTTTAGCATTTATTGAAAGGAACTGTATTGCTCCTTTGGTTAGCATTCATTCTTGGCTATTTTTGTCATAACACATAATATTTAAACTCTTTTAAGTAACAATTCGTGATATACCAGAAAACATTTTGACGCTTTATTACACAGCCAGACAACATTATAGGGAACCAGTTGAACCAAATGAATTAGCCTTGCCTTATTTGTTGTTCATCTCTTGCTTAGATTACAAATGATATATTTAGCGATACCTTTGGCTACAACAGTAAATAGTTAGGTAGCTTCAAGTTTGTGCACCAGGCTGTCCAAGAGTTAAAGGAGAATGCATAGGATAACATCTTGCATTCCTGGAGATAGCTGGAGGGGAACGCAGGTGCCTGAGAGCTTGAAATTGATTATAACTGCGGGCCTGAGCTTGAGCGTCCCTCTTGTTTTTATTGTTACTCTCATAATTTTAAATTATTTATCGGGTTCCCAAAACACACCACCATACGTTGCACTATGCATATTTGTCATAAATACTGCATCACTCTTCGTTTGTTTGGATAAAGCCTTAGCAACTGCAATACTGATAGCAGCTGAGCAGTGAAACATTTCCTCAGAACGTTGCGTATAAACCCTTTTTCGCATCCTCTTCTGAGCTGAGTAATCAAACAGGAGATAAGAGATTGCTAACATTTCCCCCACTCCTACAGAAGAAATGGTGTCTGTCTAAATACGATAGGGTTTAATCATTTGCCATTCACTTGACACAAAAGCGGAGTTGAAAAGAGGAATCAGAAGTGTTCCTGCATAAAACGAAGAATATCAAAGCATTCCAGGTGACTGTTCTCATTTATTTTCAGGTAGACGTTGAGCGTGTTTGTATGTAGTGTCTATTGAAAGCAAGTCTTCTAGTATATATATTTTTATGATATATAAATGTTTATTTATACTAATACATACATACATACATACATACATACATATAAGGTAGAAATGATGAGTTTCTGACAACAGTTCCGTGATAGGATGTGTAGATGGAAGAGTGACTATGTTTATTGTGTCTGCATGGTTGTTCTGTATTTTTTTTTTTTTTGTAGTGTGAAGTTAGAAAAATACAAGTAGATGTGGGTGGAAGGATTTTTTTTTGTAGGGGTGAAGTTAAAAAAATAAAAGTAGATGTGGGTGGAAGAATTTTTTTTTTGTGTGGGGTGAAGTTAGAAAAATAAAAGTAGAGTGGGTGGAAGGATTTTTAAGTGTCCTTTCCTATAGGGAAATGAAGTACGAGTATGTATGTTGACTGGGACCTCAAGAATATTATTGGTGTTTTGCTCTTGAAGGGCCATACAGGAAGCTTGGTACAAGAAACCCAATTTTATTTGCAAATGATTGCTCAAACACATTACATCACGATAGAATAAGTTTGTAAAAACACAATAAGCTTAGACTATGCAACTGAAAGTTTGTTAACAATTTTGGCGGGCATCACACTGTCGGTCGTCCCAGCTTCCTTGTAAGCGATTTGATTGCTTGTTTTTATACAACTGTCGTTTTCGTGTATGTGTGTGTGTGCGCGTGTGTATGCGTGAAGAGGGAAAATTAAATGGAAATGATTAATACCTCGCAGAGAAAAAGTTTTCTCTTTCAAGAATTGAATGTAACATTATACAGGCCTGGAGTACCTCACAGAATTAAATACCAGAAACATAATAATAAAATGAAGTAAATCCAGTCTCTATTCTTGATTAGCGACTGATAAGAAAAAAAAAAGCACAGATTCTACATGATAAAATTTACCTTTTCTTACGTCGGCTACAAAACTTAAAAGGGACTCATCCCGGTTCAGAAATGCAGAACAAAAATCTTCAGTATAATGAAGGGGGCACAGAGAAAAGAAACAGTAAACAGAAAAACACAAACACTCATAAAAAATGAATCACGCTAGGCGTGAGCCACTTCTCGGGGTAGATTACCCGAGGGATTCTAAATGAGAGAGTGTGTTCTTTTTAAGAGCACTTTGCTGGTAGTAATTTTGGCAGACGAGCACTCGGGATTAAATTCGTCCTTATGTTCACGGTTTCCGTGTACGCTGCTGGTCGCCCCAGCATGACGTCACGGAACACGGTCGTGGAAATCCTTGTCGCTCCGACGCCGCCGGCAGAATTACTCAAAAGTGGCTTGAACAACATTCATTTATTCATACTTGCACACCAACTTCTGTAGTTAATATGAACGAGTGAACATAGGTTTCCTAGTAAATTTTGGAAATGTCTTGCTTGTGGAGGGTCAAAATTAAGGTCACCCGAGCTTAATACCCAATATTCATGCGGGCACGTGGTAGATAAGAATAAATGTCTGAGTGGGTGTACGTGTGTAGATGGGTTTCACATGCTGTTGAGGAGTCTTCTGTTCAAGTTTATTAAGCGACTAATAATGTTTTCGAAGTTTTCTGCACCATGGGTTCATTCATTATTCAGGAGCTGAAGGTAGAATGTAGCAGTGAACGTTTCGTTATTGTTTGTGTTTAACCTTCCTCTGTCAGGGGAAATAGCTTTATGTAAGCAAATATATATATATATATATATATATATATATATATATATATATATATATATATATATATATGCATATACATATACATATATATGTGTGTGTGTTTGTGTGTGAATATATATATATTAGGAAACTGTAGTAACTTTAGAGACAACCCAAGTTAATATACCAGAGAACTCGCATGAAAAGATTTTGGTTAGGCATGTAAAACAAATAACTGAAGAATTGAAATATAGGAACAATGCTGGTTCATACAGGGAAGAGGTTATACGGTTCAGGTGTTTCTCGTGAAACCGTCATGTGAGAAGTTAGAATGTGAAGTGGAGAAGATTTGCATGGAGTTGGCGGAACTAGAGAAAGCTTGTGGTAGTATCGGCTGAGAGTTATTAAAAGTTTTACTGCTAAAGTGAGGCACATGTTCGAATTATGTATACATTTTATCTATTTATCTATTTATTAATCCATTTTTGTCTTTTTTAATAAGTGGTTCTTTCTGTATTTCCCTTTGCTTCCTCTTACTTCTTCTTAATGAACGCCATATTCTTTGGAAGCTTGAATTTCGAGTCATTGGCCCCGTGGGCTTGTTCCATATGAACAGGTTTCATCTTCTGAATAATAATAATAATAATAATAATAATAATAATAATAATAATAATAATAATAATAATAATAATAATAATAATACAGGAATATGCTCGCTTGTTGCAAAAAATGGACTTTAGAAAATTGTGATTAATGCGAGAAGCCAGAGAAAAGACAGTGGATACTGGCTCAAAGCATTAGGATATGGAAATATAAGTCATGAATAAAATGTGGAGTCATTGATGTTTGTAGACGATACAGTACTGATTGGGGTTATGGAACTGAAACAGACGTAATGAGCGAAAGAGTCTGCAATTGTATGCTGAAGGAGAAAGTTGAAAGTAACAGAAGGGTTGCGAGGGTGAATTCCAGCCAGAAAGATGGCGTGTTGAATGGATGACTAGAATCAGTTAATTTAACTCCGAATAAATATGGCGAATGATGGGAAAATAAGACGAGAGTGAGCCATGGTAGGCAGAATGATACACGCAGAAGACGAAGAGAGTCTATGGAAAACCACAGTGGGACTGTATGAATTAATTATCGAACCAATTCTGTTTTATGGAAATTAAGGGCAAATGTTGGATGCAAATGAAAGAAGAAAGGTTTCACCTGCAGAAATGAACTTTGTACACTTGCACAAAAAAAAGAGGGTGTAATGTGGAGATACGTAAAATAAATGGTTCAAAGGTTAAAGTACGCGAGGGAGCATTAGACCTTTTTGACGTGGTTTGTTGTCGTGGGATGAATGGTGAATAAAGGACCGTTCAAAGAATGCTTATTTTCGATGTTTTCGGAGTGATAGCCGATGAAAGCCTTCTAAGGGCTGAATAAGTGTCATTAAAGAGGTGTTGAAAAGAAAGGGCTTTAATATCCTGGAAGTATGGCGGTGCACGAAGGATAGTGGTGTATGGCACATTGTGTCTGTAAGGAGATTTGATGCTCTGGTAATGAGCCCTCCTGCTTGGTGCATGAATAGGCCATTGCTTTGAATGCCTTCTCCGTAGGGGCTTAGAAACGATTTAGTAGTTCAGTGAGTCAGTGACCTTCCTGTTGCCAGGCCGTGTTAGTGAAAATGGCTTAATGTTGAAAAATATACGTATATAGTTTAATCCTAAGTGAAAATGAGTCTCGAGTAATGGAAGAATATGCAAGTACTATAATAACTTTTCTGCGATATATGAGTCACATTCTGGCTTTAGTTAATTGGGCAATCATTCAATATTCTTTATTTCACGTAATTGCTTCAGAGCCGTGTAGGGTGACATAGAAACGATACTGACGGCAATTACTGGAACGTTCTTCTCTCTCTCTCTCTCTCTCTCTCTCTCTCTCTCTCTCTCTCTCTCTCTCTCTCTCTCTCTCTCATTATATATATACATATATATATATATATATATATATATATATATATATATATATATATATATATATATATATATAAGAGAGAGAGAGAGAGAGAGAGAGACCTGTGTCGTACATATTCTGAAAGATTATTAAGTTTTCAGTTTGTTGTTGCTTATGACAATCAAAACAAACCAGATTCAAGACGGGAAGAGAAGCAGAGACTGCAGTGCCCCAGGGCTGGCTAATTTGGCTCATTTGGCATTCCAGTCAGTGCGAAAGCCTGCACACCCCCTTCTTATACAATCCACGCAACAGGAATAGACAAGCAAGCAAACAAAGCAAGAATTCAAGGACATAAACTTTTACTCTGCGCATTTGGCACGGTTTCCAAGAAACAAGAGCGACTTAGTTGTCTTCTCCTCTCAGAATGGGGAGCTTTATTACCTCTAACTTTCTTTACAAGTAGTGCTTACTTGGGGTATATAACTGTAGCGGGTCAGGAGTGAACAAACTTTTTTGTAATTTAGTTGAGTTGTGATATAAGCTGGAGAGGATTATATTCCTTGCAAAAACACACAATGACTCATTATCAGAACTCTTAAGACAGACTCTTTTATTGCTACGGTTACTTCATTCTTCATCTTGCTTCTCTGTTACCATTCTTTAACATTCTTTAGAATTCATTACTCTATTTGCATTACTCTATATTCTATTCAGTAATTATTTCCCCTAACGGAGGTTGACTTTGTAGAAAATACAAGACAGTTGTCACTGCTACATTTATACTTTACAAGCTGAACTGTGGATGAACCTCCTGTGCAGAATAGTTCCGTTTCCAGAGCTTTACGTACTTCATAATCACAACAGTATGCTCTTCGGCGGTGCCTCAGATCCCACCCTACTGTTCACATTTATATTTTATGTCGTGGAAGTCTTCCGTACCTTGCACCACTTTTGTTCGTTTTTTTTCTATTGCAATTAAGTGAAATATTTCCTTGGAGGAAGGTTGCGTCAACTCATATGGCAATATTTCATAGAATTACCTCGGATCAAAATTGAATTGTACATTCATTACGAAAACGACTGACTATTCAAAATAATTTCCGGTTCTTCCTGAATGCCATTGTTGCTGCATAGTATTAATATTTTAATGACATACACTTTAGCATTCTGCTTGCCACGTCCCTCTATTACTGAAACCTTGATAGTTTCATGTACTTCAGTAATATAATGAGTTTTCCTTAAAAGAACTTGGCAGCGACCTTTGTAAATAGTTTGGATTTAGCACAGGTTGAAAAATCATATGAGGCGATTCAAGACCAATGGGTTATTTGAAGCATCTTTGCAAAATGATAGCGCCTTCCTTGTTTCACCATGAAAAGCATTCAGTACGGTTTAAATTTCTGTTGGATTCATTCATCAATAAGAATATTTTAATCCTTCATTCGAATGAAGAAGAGTTTCAGTGAGCTCAAAGATTTTTAACGCCCTTTGCCAACATGCAATCATTTTATTTTGAAGAGAGATATTTTAAATAAAAAAAATTGCAACAGATTAATTTTCTGGGAGAATATAGGAACTGAAGACACATACACACACATATATATACACGTGTGTGTGTGTGTGCGCGCGCGCGTGTGTGTGTACGTACTTATAAACTAGTGTTCTACCATATTTTAACAAAAATATCATAAAGTCGTTTTTTCCTCTTTGACCTATTTATTTTCTGATAGACACGGAACTGAATTCATTTGAAACGTCCAGTTAACGTCTGATATTTTAATTATTGTATTGTAAAATACAGTGATGTTTGAACGCGGCGTTGTTACCATGTTCTTCATATAATTTACACTGGCAAGGATTCATGGTTGATTTCTTGCTAGTTGTCTCACTCCACGGTGCTGTGAAGTGATGCATTATCCAGATTTTAGTAGTTTTATGAAATATATTGGATGTCCCAAGGTAGGACATCCAATATACAGAACTGATTAAAGAGTTTTGGGATTTGCAGTCTGAGAACTAGATGTGGTATCAGTTTACCACACATGCTCTAATGCACCTCCAGATTATCAAGAGAATATGCTCCCCCCCAAGTGGTAGAATTATATATATATATATATATTATATATATATATATATATATATATATATATATATATATATATATATATATATATATACAAATACATATACAGTATATACATATATAATATATGTTTATATACATGTGTGTGTATATATTAATATATATATATATATATATATATAATATGTTTATATACATGTGTGTATATATATATATATATGTGTGTGTGTGTGTGTATGCATCTGTGTATGTATATATAATTAACTGTTGAATCTTTCATAAAACCCTTGGCAGAAAACTTCCACAACATTAGCTGAGGGCTGATCAGTATTCTGAAGCTCCTGACCACATATCTCTGCATCATAAACTCTCTCCACTAACTGTTCATCCCCCATTCTTTCCACATGACAAAACTTTCTGTCTTCCTAGTTTCAATATGCCTTCATAGACTTACTCCTGCTCACATTTCCTCTCAACTTTCTTCACTTGCATATTCTTTAAAGCTCTTTTACTAGTTTCTTTCTCATATCCCTACTCAGTGCTGTGTCTTTGTAAACATTAACCATCTTATACTCCATTCATGACAGATTTTCATATTCTACAGCTTTGCATTTACCTCTGATTTCGTTTCCTTGGTCTCTTGCATCACTCAAAGATGTTACAGATACCCAAAAAGATATGAATGGGAACAACACACACCTGTGTAAGATCGTTTTTTTTTTTTTATTAAACAAGACACTTTCTTGTCTGCATAATTATTCCAAACACTTCGTTTCCATCATGAGATCCTTTTACTTTCAGTCCTGCAACATGCAGCCTTTTCTCTCTACTTTCAAACTTATTATGTTGTTGTTTCTTAACAAAATCACCTCACAATCACCTATATCACTTGTGGCTTTATAAATTAAGTAATTTTCTTTTTCCTAACCCCTTCCTTTACACCTTTCCTAATCTAGATATACCTTCTAAACCTTGGTTAGCTGTTCAGCCACGCACTCACTACTGTACCACAGCGTCCTGCTTGTGATCGTGTCAGCTGGTATCTTTCAAATCTCCAACCTCTTAATTACTCTCTGTACACTCTCAAAACAAACTCCTACGACAATGTTGAGCTTCATCGAACTGTTTCCACTCTAGGTGTAAATGGGATTCAAGATTCCATAATACCAACTGACTTCATTAAAAGAAGGATATAAATTATTTCAGTACCCTTTTGTCGACACGTGGAATTGTTTTATTTCATGGAGGGATTTTGGAGGTTTATTGAGAATAATAATAACGAATGACTGCTTGATTTATTGAAGGGGTTTAATAATGACAAGATGACTGCTTCATTTATTGAAGGGGTTTAAAACGTCATATTGTTCGTGAAGATATACTCGAAACAAATTAAACTTCATGAAATATTCCAGGGTGAGACAAGGGAACCTGGCTTATTATTACAGTGGAAATTATTATAATTAATATTATTTCTAAGTATTGTCATTTTTATATTACTATTGAATACGATATTTTTGTTTATATTCCCAGTATATATAA
>JANJGK010000049.1:6313043-6315543 GCA_039081455.1 Macrobrachium rosenbergii
TATCTTCAGCAATAAGACTGATTACTGGTTATGTAGGCTTCACATTATCGAGGCTGTTTTCCATTTAAACACCCTCCCCCCCTTTTTGACCAGTGCTGGGCTGTAATTTTCTGCTTTGTTTTTAAATAGAAACGCAAGATAAGGTAAAGGACAAAATGATTTTTCAATCAGGACACCAGACCCTTTTGCCTCTGTTACACGTTGATAAAACAGTTAGTTACAGGAGACTGGTATTGGATTACACGACAGGCAAAATAACTTCATTTCTTCTCATGCTTTCATCGCTGAATAATGCATTTCTGTGAGAGCGTGTTTGTATGAATCTTGACAATGAGATAAATCCTGCTGACTTTCATAAATTTGGAATGAATGAAATATTTGAACAGTCATTAAAGTTTTTATTTCAAGTGAGCTAGCTTGCACATTCTGATTTAGATTTTTCGGTGTAAAAAAGGAATTGGTTGGCTACTCTAGAGACTTGGAAATAATCACACGCTTAAGGAATAAAAGTATTTACCATGCATGTTATAACTATTCACTATTCACCACAGAACAGGGTGTCGTGGTTGGGATTCTGGTGGCAGTGTATAAGTGTTCTCCTTGCTGATTTTAAAAATCATGCAAACAGAATCTTGACAGCTCTTTTGTACTGTGACAACTTCAATACATTTCCGAATATGCATAATATTGCTTACTTTAAAGAAATATGAGGTATTTTAATGTAAGGGTTGATGAAGATAAAACTGGCGTTTTCTTTTAACTTCCGTTTGTTTTTTCACACGAGAGGGTTGGGGACAAAATTTATGTCTGTGTGAATTTCGACCGAAATTTTACATGAAAGGAATACTTTGATATGAAGAAGGGCGAGATAAAACATCTGATGGTCGTTATGTTAGTTTTTATTTACATTGGCTACTTCGGGAGAAGAATTGACGCCAGAAAAAAGTACTGTGTTGTTATTGCTTCCTTTCTTCACCCTTTTCATTCCCACTCCTAAAAGATTGGTTGTTTACCGAGTAAATATTTAGATGGCCTGAAAGATTAGACTCTCTCTCTCTCTCTCTCTCTCTCTCCTCTCTCTCTCTCTCTCTCTCTCACACACACACACACACACACACACACACACACACACTCATCTTCCATACCATATACCATAACTGAAAAGAAAATATCCGCATTAATTCTGAGCCAAATGAAGTGTAATACATCGATTACACACAAAAGTACGATGAATATGTAATGAAAATTATATTTCTCCTTTAGGAGTTCTAACTTAATGGAAAAGAGTAGCTAGTTTCTCATTACAGTCTTTATTAAAATTGTGAGTACTTGGACAGTAACTTCTTTTTAAAGACGTGACCTTTTAAAACTTGGATTAAAAACTGGGACTTCTTCAGAAAACACGACTTCGCCGTTTTCACTATTTTTTAGTTAGTTGACATTTTCAGTTTCATAATTTTATCATTTCTGTTATATTTTTTAGACATTTTGTGATGGTAGATGCTGTAAACGGATATTTTCATTACTTCAAGTTCAGTAAAATACATAATGATATCCATTCGGCAAATACATTTATCAGTTAGAGCCTTATGGGTATAGGACAATTACCAGCATTCCGCAGATTTAACAAAAAAAAAAAATGGTTGTAGCCTACTTGGTAAAGGACTAGCCTATACTAAAACTAAAAATATATTAATTAACAGAAATAGCTAATTTGTATCTGTTGTGCTAATTTAAATTGTACTGTCGTCGATTCGGGCCGTATTGGATCGTTAGAAAGATAATGAATTTGAGGCACTTCATTCTTGCTGCCACTACTTGCTGCCCTGGGTAAAACTATGGCAGCAAGACTCAGAAAGATGCCAGATAATTGGGCCCATGCGACAACGCCTTCAGGAGTGGATTATGGCAGGTTAAATTTCTTAAATGCCTTTCCGTGAAGATTTTATTTCTGTTTCATCGAATAATTTATTTCAGCTGTTGATAGCCTTGGATGCTGTTGCGCCAGAGCTTTACATTAAATTTATCCTTCCAACTCCTTAACATGAAGTATGCAGCACAGTTTGCCTTTTAAGTAGTTCCTGAAGGAAAATGAATAATTTTAATGTTTTATTTCCAGATTTATAGCACGGTTAAAGCTTTTGAGAAATGAAAGTCAAAACCAAGGGAATAAATGGGGAAAATGTTTACATTGCCTTCCACCTCTCTCTCTCTCTCTCTCTCTCCTCTCTCTCTCTCTCTCTCTCTCTCTCTCTCTCTCTCTTTATGGGGTTCCATATATTAGCTACCTTTGAACCTTTGAACCTTTGAAGACTTCATTTAGTGAACGAAGATAATCAAAGTCTTGGAAAATGTTAAAAGCTGGAGAAAGATCATAGCTTTTAAAACCTCCTGTGATATCTTATGTGTTTCTTCATTAGCTCTTACAAGAAATTCTCCTTACGTAATGGACTTTTGCCCATCTTTGTTCCTGCGTTTGCATGAATAAAACATGAATTAT
>JANJGK010000049.1:6318043-6320169 GCA_039081455.1 Macrobrachium rosenbergii
CGTGAAACACGTGCTCATGGGTTCATTGTTTCCATTATATCTGCAGTCTGACAATAAGCCCAACCGCAATAATTAGAACAGACTAATTTGCTCTCTCTCTCTCTCTCTCTCTCTCTCTCTCTCTCTCTCTCTCTCTCTCTCTCTCTCTCTCTCTCTCTTTTATTGACTACTATATACCTTATTGACCCCGGAATGTGTGAATGAAAAAGGCAAGTTCCTTATTTTGTTAAGAAATTACAGATATATCAAGAGGGAAGATAATGCCTTACCATTTTTGACGTGCAAACACACACGGAACATGACATACACACGTAGGGAACACCAAGGAAAGCAAGAGACTCCACAGAGCAGTGACCACAGTTAAAAAAAAAAAATCCTAGTGACTGAGGCTAATTCAGTGTGTGATTTTCCCTTTACCTGTGCACTTGATCACCCCCTTTCTTGCCCTGCCCCATCCTCATCAATAAGCCATTCGGCCAACAACATTTTAAAGAGCCAGTCGGTTTTCGTAAAATGCTCAGTTAGTTTGCCTGGCTGAACAGATGCATGATTTGATATTCCATCCAAACACGGGTCGAGCTTTTGGCTCTTGCACTTGCGTGATTTTATTCACATCTTTGCCCGTTTTTTTTTTTTTTTTTTTTTTTTTTTTTTTTTTTTTTTGCGGTAAAGGCCATTAGTGAGGGAAACTGTAAATTAAATCATATATATATATATATATATATATATATATATTATATATATATATATATATATATATATATATATATATATATATATATATCAGAGAGAGAGAGAGAGAGAGAGAGAGAGGAGAGAGAGAGGAGAGGGAGAGAGAGAGATGAGAGAGGAGAGAGATTGGGCTACGATGTTTATTGTTCATGTACATAAGCACAAGAAAATTAAAAGAAAACATGAAAGTTTTTATATGAGCGTTGGATGTTTTAACCTTTAACCTATCTCCTTTTCGTGACGGATAACAAATATTTTTTCCAATTTTGTGTTTAAGTTTCTTTCACGAGCCATTGTGCTCTTGTCGTTGCTAAGTACATTTCTATGGCGATGTTAATACCGACTCAAGATTAATTAAGATAGAAGCCTGAAATCAAGACACTTAGATAATTTGATACGCTTGTATAGCAAGAAAAAGTAAGGTTAATTAAGGTTTTAATTGCGCTGTGTTCTCCGGGTTATCTGTGAAGAAAAACACCTAATTAAGTCAGTTGGTATTAGGTTCGTTACGTAATGGTGTCAATTTTCCACCTCCGCAAAGTCTTAACTGTATCGCCAGTCATGGTGACTAAAGATCATTGAGGTATGTGTGTGTAACATTTCTGTGTATAAATACTTACATACATACATACATACGTATGTGTATATATATACATTAAATATATATATATATATATATATATATATATATATAATATATATATATATATATATACATATATATATATATGTATATATATATATAAATATATATATATGTATATGTATATGTATATGTATATGTATATATATATATATATATATATATATATATATATATATATATATATATATATATAAACAGGAGTATATAATATAGACAAGTAGATGGATGTATGCTCAAAAAAATCGAGTAACTTTTACGACTGTATTGACAAACTTTATTTAAGATACCTGGTTATGTAAAACAAATCTTACACGTTCTTTTTCATTTGTTTAATATATGATTTGGCAAAGTTTTATCATTTCAAAACTTTTAAGATTTGTTTTAAACTACGGACGCTCTATTCCTGCTCATATATACGTTTTCTTATGATTTTTACCTGACTGAGGTATGTTTTAAGCTCCTATACACACTGTTCATGGCTTGTTGAACAGAAATAATAAATATTTATTTACTTTCGCCCTACGAAGTTGGAAGGAAATTATCGTCCCGCCGTTTATGCCTGTCTGTTCCTGTCAGGAGAGTATATCAAATACGAAATCCCCGTAGGAGGGTAATGCCGTCATTGCACCTCATGCGGTGCACTGTAGGCATTACTTAAGGTTCTTTGCAGCGTCCCTTCGGCCCCTAGCTGCAACCCCTTTCATTCCTTTTACTGTCCCTCTGTTCATATCCTCTTTCTTCCAGCTTA
>JANJGK010000049.1:6322769-6330269 GCA_039081455.1 Macrobrachium rosenbergii
CTCTCTCTCTCTCTCTCTCTCTGTCTCTCTCTCTCTCTCTCTCTCTGACGTGGTGTAAGGAAGTACAGTGTTTAATGCAAAAGTTGCATTTTGGATGCTCAAATTTCAGTAATGAAAACGCCAGCCACTAATCAGTTTAAGTGGCCTTACCTGGAGAACCTAACCCTCTTTGTTATAAAATATATTCAGTGGCAACTGCTTTGTATACTTAGAATCAGATTTCAAACTGTTCGTGCAGTGGCGGTTCCAGTTCACCTGGCTGGAAATTTTAAAGGGTAACAATGAAAATCAGCCAGTGTTGTGGCCAGAATAATGATAACATAATTTAAATTGTACATTTTTTGTGTGTCATTTCAGGTAAAGGTCGTATTTCATTGAAATTGAAAGCTCGTCTGTACAGTCATTGCTGTCATTGACAAAAATTACACCTCTGAGGTCATCCGTGTTGTGAATTTTCGACATCTTTTTGTGTTAGTTAATTTGGTTCCAAGTTTTAATTAACTTAGTTCCACTGAGGAGAAAATGTTTCATAAATAACATGGATTAATGGCAGTATTTATGGAGAGACGTGTAATTACTGTATTCTTTTATTCTTAATTTCTCAATAGATTTTACTGAAGAACAGTGCTTTCATGTTTTTTTTAGTCTGCAGTTAGTTTCAATCATTAGGAATTATATCACTCTTAATAACAGACGTCTTCATTTTCAAGATATTTTACATCCACTTATATCACTTGAATAATTGTCCTTAAACTTTCAAGACTTATAGATTCTCACACATAACTCATTTAGTTGTATGAATTATGTAAAATCCTAATGGGCAGTAGTAGAAGAATTCCAGGGAGAGAAGACAGCTTTAGTTGTTTCTCCCGAAGTTACAGCGTTGATGGGACGCCGGGAAATCACATACGACGAGTGTTTAAATTGTCCATCATGAAAAATTCCATCATAATTAATAAACGCCCTGCATCCAGTACAAACCCTGTAGTAGTTACGTGGGCCCAGGTGATTGAGATCTTCAAAGCGATTAACTTACATGTGCTGTAGTTCGTAGTTGTTAATGAATGGTATTTTAGTTGATACAGATAGAAAGGTCCTTTATAACAAGGTCATTAGTTACACAGCTTTCGAATAAATCACCTGTTCAGGGACTCAGCCTTTCGTGTGTTAGCAAAAACATGAAAGCTTAATAAGATCAGGTTACAGTTTAATGACGGTTGTGAGAGATTAAATTTTACTCTTGCAACACGTTTAGATATTTAATTTTCAACCTAGGAAGAATCTGTGACCGTTTTTATTCTCTACGCCATAAACCAAGACCCATAAGGCATAAGGATCCGAATGACTTAGAAACTATTCTTAAGCTTCCTGCGTACATGGACGTTACCTATACGCTCTTCAACAGAAGGCTCACTTATTCTACTCAGTATAGGTTCGCTCTGAACCACCACCAGCTAAGCCATTGATACAGGGCTTATAGCAGATCGCCCTTCAAAGGGAAACCTTCATCAAGACATCCTTAAATAAATCCGTATTAAACCGATCATAAACTCCGGGCATTGCCTTTGCTGATCATTTTTTCATGTAGATTTGATCGTTTTTTATGTACCCTGATCCTAGATTATTTGCGCATCTGAAATGCCTCGATAAAAGTTCTGAGAACGTAATGAGGAAATAGGGCATTTCGAACGACATTTTACGAATCCACATGCATATATTCAGGTATGCATTCGTAAATAATTTTTTTTACAGAACTAACAGAACAACTTTAAATTTGATCTGAAGTTAACTTGAAAGTAAGCTTATGTATATGTATATATGTATGTATGGATGCATGTAGTTATGTATGTATGTATGTATACTCATATATAATCATATGTATATACATATGTGCATACACATACATATGAGTGTGTGCATATTTACATACTGTGTTGGCGGTTAACTTGTTATTAATAGTCTTTCTGGTTAGTATTTCAGCTGATATTTTGTAAGGTTTCCGTAAAGAGATTCATTGCTGATTCAGCAGTAAAACCTTGAAAGTGTCAGAAACAGTTATTTTGGTTTACTTCGGAGGCACTTTCGCTGAGAGGAAGTGGCCTAATGTTGACAGATAACTATTGTTTTCATGTTGACTTGCTGACTAGTCCGTCTGAGTTATTTTAGGTTGTCAGCCATTGGACAGGAACGTGATTTCTTGCTTACAGGAGTTAAAATCATATTTATAAATGTGTCAATGTGCAATATAGCCATTTTTATGTGAGATTAATAGTAAATTTGTGCAAAACACGAAAACATCTTTTGTGTGTGTGTGTATATATACACATATATATGTATATATGTGTGTATGCGTATGTATATATGTATGCTGTATGCATACAGAGTGTGTGTTGGGGGGGAGTGGGGAGGGGGGTTTCAGAATCCTTTCTGCAAAACGATCACTGATACATTCATATTTTAAATGCTGAATTGCTGGTGAACCCCCTTTGAAGAAAACTTCATAAAGTCACCCACTTCATACTCCTGCACCAAAGGTTCGTCGGCATCCTGTCAGACCCCATACACGCACACACACACACTCACACACTGGGCCACTCACCTCTACGCGCACACTGTAGAGTCCAGGATGTTGAGTCCCCTCCTTTCCAATACCTCTTTTATACCATTCAGCCATCCCTTCACAGGTCTTCCTCTTCTAATCGCCCCCAATACTTCCTTACTGTATAAACTTTTCTTCAGTGTGTCATTCTCCAATCCTTCCACGTGACCTTACAATCTCTTAAAACTTCTGATCCAATCTTTCGCCTACGTTAACCCATTTACCATTTCCGCGTTCCCCAGCATTCATCCTTTTTACCCTCATTTGTGCTCAGTATCCACAATTCCTTGAAGCTTCAGTGTGAGAGAACGCTTGAGACCCGTAATTAGTTACAGAGCCATTATTTACAGATATTACTTGGCATTAGTCTTCATTAATAAAATTGCACTGTATTAAGTCTTGTTAATGTGTAAGGTTTATATTATTTGTTTCATAGTGGACTTAATTATTATAATATACGTTAATGTCATCATTTAGAATCCAAGTAAAAGAAAATTCCGGAGAAACAGTACGAGGAAAGTCTTGCCGCCGCTCAAATGTTCCGTTCTTGAAATGGTCGCTGATGAAAGTGCTTGCAGTTGATTGCTAGTTTTGTTTTTGAGTTCTTTGTCATGATCACATGACCTTTTATCAATACCACTTCAAACTGAATTCATATTCAAATTGAATCTTGTTCTTTTCTAAGATCTATTTCAGGTAAAGCGAAAGAATTTCCCTGGAATCATGTCCCTTTTATTTCTAACCGGTTTATTTTAAGCAATGTCATAGCTAAATCTTGAGTGCATATTTGTCAGGGACTTATTCTTGCGTTAAGGGCATGACGCTTTCATGGATACCAGATACCACTTCCAATTGAATTCAAATTCAAATTGAATCTTGTTCTTCTCTAAGATCTATTTCAGGTAAAGCGAAGAAATTTCCCTGGGATCATATCTCTTTTATTTCTAACCGGTTTATTTTAAGCAATGTCATAGCTAAGTCTTAAGTGCATATTTGTTAGAGATTTATTCTTGCGTTAACGGCTTGAGGCTTTCATGAATACCAGAAACTGTAGAACTGTTTAGGGTTCGTGTAACATTCGGAATATTACGTTAAGCAATTCCAGCGATGCCGTTTTCGAATGCCATTCACTTCCTAATGAAGTTGTAACATTCTCCAGATTTATTTTAGATTGCCTTCAGCTTCGTATAATAAATGGTAGCTTGAGGGGCTTTTGAATACATCTAATTATCTGATTTCTCTCACCCTTAAATGTGTCTTGACGTCACAAATGCAAATTCAATTATCCAGAAAGCGGGAGTCTTTCAATAGACCCACTTAAGAACAGCAGCAGCCGATCCGAGGGAATTAATATTTCCTCTCCTTTGCAGAGTTTTGTCCTGTTTATATATATATATATATATATATATATATAAATATATATATATATATATATATATATATATACATATATATATATATATATATATATATATATATATATTATATATATATATATCCTCGTCACATTGGTTTTATTTTTTTTTTAAGCTTGATAACGTATGAACTTATGAACAGACCTTTCGTGCGCATTTTGCATCTTTCATCTGGCCATTATTTCATTATTTTTTTCGCTTGCAGCTTAAGCTGCAGAGGGTGTAAATCACTGGAAATATTTTTCCTTAAAATATTCCCATTGGAAATATTTTTCCTTAGAACATTCCTTTGATAACATGCTCTTTAAAAGGACACTTGATAACAATTTGGTGTGTTCAGGAATGGGGTTTAAGAAATATTTAACTCGCATGTACACGGATTGACTCTTATTGGACAGTTTGACATTCAGCATGTGGTATATGCCATACGTAATTATCCACTACCAGTTATTATATTCAACTTATTTTTTGTGCAATAATTAAAAAATTTGAATAATGATTTCTCAGGTTGAATTATCGTTTTATATGAATTCATATAGAGAGCGAATAGCCTAGGGAAGAGACAAAAAGAGAAAAAATTTCATATTCCAGCAAAGACACTAATTAGGTTCCGGCAATTATTTTCTTAATTTATTTTGACAGCAAAAGAGAACAAGCTTCGTTTTCTTATGATTTTTTTTTATAAAATGTTTCTGCAAAGGTGAATGACTTTAGGAGAAACTCTTCAGAAGAAGTCATTGCATTGCTGAGATTGAAAAAAATATCATGTCAATATAATTTATTTTTTACCTAGATGCATACTGGTTCTTATAAGGAAAAGCAAAGAATGAGATCTTTTACAGATGGAAATCATGTTGTAAAACCAATAATTTTTTTACAGATGCAAATCATCTTATTGTAAAAGCAATAAATTTTTTTAAAGATCCAAATCGTATTGTAAAAACAATAAATTTATTACAGATGCAAGTCATCCTATTGTAAAATCAAATTATACATTTTTATACAGAAGCAAGTCATCTTATTGGTTTTATAATTCACAGTGTGGGCTCGCTCTTAATGCGCAAGTTAAAAAGCCCATTAAACTGATGACAAGATTCCACCAAACAAAGGACCTTGGATCCTGCCGACATCCAGAGAGGAGAATAACACTCTCCAAGGATGATAGATGACAGAGGTAAAAACTTTGGGACAGGGAAACAAACAGTCCCACTGAAGCAGGCTTTTAAGGCAAATGGATCTTTGCGAAAGGAGACGGCTGCTCCAAATAAATCACATTTTCATTAAAAGGTAAACATTTTGCAAGGAGGTCAGACATAATGCAGAAGGGAATGGCGCATAATATAGGGCAACTTCCTTTTCTAGAGAGTTCTTAATTAGTTCGCCCAACCTAAAAAGGAAGAAATATTCAGAGGCAAGGAAAGATTTCCAAGAAATAAAACGGCCAAAAAGACTGGATTTAATATCAGCAGAAACACCTTGCAGTACGAATCTTTCTTGTTTGAAGAACTTTACTAACAAGTTTTTTTTTTTGGATGGGGGCCGGGTGGGGCGCGATAAAAGACTCGGATACGAAATAATTCTACCCTCCAAAGAAAATACATGTACTGTGAATGAAAGTGAAAGGAGGAATATAGAATGAAAGACGTAGTGGAAAGGAAATGGCATTCCATAATACCATTTCTCTCGAGAAGGTTTTGTTTTCCCAAACAGTTCAAATCAAAAAGCACGAATGGACAACCAAGAAGCACTGAACAAATTAGAACAATTACTTGGTTAAACATTCTAGCAGAAAGCTTTAGAAACATTACGAAGACAAATTAATTTAAGTATGTGAACGCTTAAATTTCTACACATACACACATACATCTGGATCTATATAGAAATACATGGAAATAATGGTAATTCACAGGAAAGGACCCGAGCCAATTCACAAACGTAGACATTCTCTATTGAAACACCCACACTAAGGGGTTATTCAGACTCAGGTATTTATATATAGATATATATTCTCTAATGTAACTGTAAATAACATTTCGCGTACATAACCTAATATGAACTTTGGTCACTTCGTTAACATTTTCACATAAGAATTACGTTCTCCGAATTTACCTAATTAATTGTGAAGTATTAATAAGACATTTCGGTGTTTCACGGAATTATGAGGTAACTGTGAAGTTGCCACCCGCGCCCCATCCAATCCCATTGGCAAGACGGGAAAAATGTCTCGCCAATTAATTACCTGTATCGCTCGAAATCCGAGACTTGCTCGAGAAGGGAAGCCGCTTCTGGAATGTATTATCTCTGTGGCTCTCTCCCCGAGAGAAACTCTATATCCCTTAATGAGTTTATCATTTAGATGCTGTATATATGAGCTTCGTTTTGGACGAGTGAATGTTTAATCATTTTGATAATTGAAACGGTTTTCTGTAGCTATATATATAATTCTCATTGATTGCTAATGCAGCTATCATCATTTTGTCGAGTAGAAATACATTATTACGTAATAATTTGTTAATTTAAAGGATAAATGTTGTAGAATAACTTTGAAAATGTATTTGGGGTTTATTTGGGATTTGTTGACGTTTTCATCTTCCTTCTAGGATACAGTTGGAAGATATGGAAGTTAGCTTTCAATAAAGTCTGGGTGCCTGTTTTTGTACAATGATTTTGATCTCAAAGTATTACTTAGTAAGGTTTGTGTACACATGGATGATGACTGCGGCCATTTTGTGAAGTTACTTTTATACGACTGCATGTAAAAATATTTCCATCTATTTTAACAGACTTTAGGATTGTTAAAAGGTTAATCGGTGAAGATTCCTAGGTCATGTCAATATCGACATGGTTCTCTTTCCGTTCGGAATAGTAATTTGGATGTAATAGCTTACATTAGATGAAGTTCTGACCGTGAATGGTTTTCAGGGAATTTTCGTCATAGAAGATTACAAGCTATAGAAATGGAAGCTAACAATAGTTGAATGTCAGCGGTTTAAGGTTATTCAAGTCAAGAGTACTTCGGGCCACCTTGTAGTGCAACAAAAGTAAAGCTGTAGAAGCTCGATTTGCACGATTTTCGTGGAAATTATCAATACTCGAGTTGTTCGTGTATGTAGTAGATATATACATATGTGTGTGTGTGTATATGTATGTATATAACACTACCAGATGCCCTCTTCCCCTGTGGGAGGCGTTGGCTCCTGGAGGATACAGCAGCCTTCTGGTTCCTTAGTTTGAAACGTGATTAAATTATAATGCAGAACACTATGCAGTACAGAATAGTTTATCTATAGGCTCACACTAACACACACACATGTATATATATATATATATATATATATATATATATACATATAGTAGATATAAATGTGTGTTTGTTTGTGTGAGTAATGAACTATTTTGCACGGCATAGGGTGTTCTTTATTTTATAATATAATTATAGGTTCCAAACTGAAACAAATTTCGGCAACGCTCTAACTCTTGAAACTT
>JANJGK010000049.1:6335269-6390269 GCA_039081455.1 Macrobrachium rosenbergii
CAATACCCTTTTGTTATTTCTTGCATTGGTATTCATATTATGAGTTCTTGACTGAATATCTTATTGGAAGCATATGAAAATGAGGACATGTGTCCTCTTGTGTGTAATTAACGATTCAAAGTGAAATTGAAACCTGCAAAGGTGTGTTAATAGTCTGGTGAATTAGCATAAGTTCTAAGCTGAATTAATTGCGCATCAGAAAACGCGTTAAGGCTCCTAATAATGTAATTCAGAAGTGTATAAATAATTGGTCGCGTATAAATCGACATTGTGCTAAAAGCTGTGAATGAGCTTTGCAGTTTATTAATTAGGCCAGAAAAATTAAGCCAATGGATTTTTGCAAGTGTTTGGAAAATTCTGAATTATTATCCTGAAATTTTAGCCCTAATGATCGAGGTATTGAGAGTGCGAGATTCGCCTTAGCAAACCGTTATTACTTTTATTTTTCATTTTAAGTTTCAAGTTTCTATTGCCTTTGATCCATTTTAATTATTTCACTGGTGTTTCAGTTCCCCTCTGGTGGAGAAACTGTGCTTGCGAGATTTGTTTCCTATGTTTTTCTGTTTCTCCACTTTTTTTTTTTTTTTTTTTTTTTTTTTTTTTTACTTTTGTCCTAATGAGATCCTGTTGTCTGTCATCCCTTTGAGTTGCCTTTTTTTATAATTTCAGAGAACAAAACTATAATTGTGTCCCAGTTATTACTTTGATCGTGGAATTTTATATTGCTTTTGTGGAAGTTGGCTAAACCAAACTCGAATTTAAACATGTAAAAAGTGCGCCGAAGTTTCTTTGGCTCAATGGAGTTTTCTGCACAGTTGCTACAGCGTATAATCAAGGCCACCGAAAATAGATTTCTCTTTCGGTGGCCTTGGTATAATGCTGCATGAGCCGCGGCCCATGAAACCTTAACCACGGCCCGGTGGTGGCCTGCTCTATATCGTTGCAAGAAGAACGATTATGGCTGACTTTAACCTTAAATAAAATAAAAAGTACTGAGGCCAGTTTTTAAGATCTGAGGGCAAACAGAAAAAAGTGCGGACAGAAGAAAGTGCGTACGGACGGGCAAAGCCGGCACAATAGTTTTCTTTTACAGAAAACTAAAACATTGCTGAATACCTTAAAATATACTAGAAAAATAAAGAGAAAATTATCTATTCATAGGTAAACAAGGATGAAGTCTTGATAAATTTCCCCATGAAATATTCTGCTGTGTTTTACAAACAATGACTCAGTCTTTGCAGTGACTCTAATAGAAATTTCTGAAATTCCATTCTCTTCTCAACGGGAGTTGTCTTTCATGAAATTCTTCTGTAAAAAGAAGAGAAAAGAATTCATGAAAAGAAGTTAAATAAATTAGAAGTTCCCTTCTATGGGGAGAACTCGGTGCCTTTTGAAAAGTCTGTAAATGAATGGAAAAAAGTATATTGATATCTTAACAGTAATATATTATTGCTTCATACACTGCTCGTGTTAGGGTAAATACAGGTCTTTGTGTTGAATTGAGCGGGTGCCAAAATAATTTTCATAATCATCCTTTGAACAGATTAGTTTAGATCCGCGAATGGTAATTCCAGAGCAAATAAATTATCAGTCATTATTTCCTGGAGGAATGTTCGTGTTCATCATTATATATATATATATATATATATATATATATATATATATATATATATATATATATATATATATATATATATATATATATATGTATATATATATATACATATATATGTGTGTGTGTGCGTGTGTATATACATATACACACACATACATGCAAACATACATACATATATAAAACAGAAAATGTATTTGAGGTGGTAAGAAGATGGTTTCTTCGAAAGCTAAAAAGTTGCCTTTGTGTGCGTTGTGGGTTTTACTTCACATCTACATACATACATACATATATACATACATGTATGAATATATGTATGTATAATACACAAAGTTTCCTTTGTGTGCGTTGTGAGTTTTACTTCACATCTAATTACATACATACATATATGCATACATGTATGAATATATGTATGTATAATACACAGCGAGAGAGAGAGAGAGAGAGAGAGAGAGAGAGAGAGAGAGAGAGAGAGAGAGAGAGAGAGAGAGAGAGAGAGAGGAGGTCCAGCAATAGGATTAAGTGTAGATATTATGTAGCATTCAGCTTCATTTTTATTTGTTCTTAATTTGTCATATTAAAGTTTCACTTTTCGCAATAAGCAGTTTCATAGGATCCTTTATTATTCACATAAAGCATATTCGTCCGGCCATTTTCATAATTTGAGTTTTGTGTGATTGCCTGGAATTGCAAGTTAATTAAGATATGAAACCTTTCTTCCGCATAAAGCCTCTCTAAAATATAATTACAGGCCTTGTTATAGTTTTATGAGCTTAAGTATTCAATTATAGCACTTTTCCTTCTTCCAGTAACGTTGCTTTAATATCTTAATACACATACAATATATATACATATATATATAATTATATTTATACATTATATATATGTATATAATGTGTGTATGTATGTATTTGTGTATATATTTATGGTATGTCGTTTCTATTCAATGAAGCCCCCTAGTTCGGTTGTAGTCAAGGATGATTATATATATACTCGTATATATAAATATATATACATATATATATATATATATATATATATATATATATAGATATATATAGATATATATATATATATATATATATATATATTATATATATATATATATATATACATTTACACATGCACACATGCATATGAAATATTCATTATGCACGTAATCAATGCAATATTCCAGGTCTGTTGTAGTGGAGAGTGTGTGTGTGTGTGTGTGTGTGTATGCCTTATACATATATATATGTATATATTGTGTGTATGTGGGTGGGTATGAATTTCGTAGAATTGTAAAAAAAAAAAAAAAAATTTTCATGGTGTACAGAGAATTCTAATAGCATTTTGCAACTCCTGTGAGGTCGGTTACTGAAATAAAGTAAAACATGTACCCGTGCGAATGAACTCTGGAAATTTAAATATCTAGTGTGTATAAAAAAAGTCAATTATAGAGTTCAATGTTTCTCTTTGATTGTCTGGTAGGTTTAATTAAAACAAGACTTTTTTTCTAACTACTGGTACCTCTGCCATTTTTATTTCTCTATAGTTAACCAGTACATAGGACCTGGGATAGCGATGTTGATTTTTTTTTTCTTTTTGGATTTTTATAGGAAAAAATAATTTTTTGCACATTTCCAAAACATTATTGCTGGAGGGTTATTTCGTTTGGGAAGTTTATTTCTTTTGGAAAGACTACGTATTACTTTATATGTTTTCCAACTGTACGACTCGAGAAGTCTTTTATTTTTTTCAAAGACGTGCCATTTAATCCTATTATCCCTGTGTAGGCCTAGACCTGAGTAGCTAATTACGTACCGGATAGTTAGTCTTTTTATGTAGGTTTGTTGAAGGGTGGAGATAGGCATGGGCTAATATCTTCATAAAGAATACTTGTCGTAAAACGTGAAGAGCAAAGGCTTATGGAACCACCTCTTCTAACTCGATAAGTTATCTGTTTGTATGCACGTATGTACGAGTATGTGTGTATGTATATATTGATGTATTTATGTATATTTCTTTTCTCTGACCTAAGTTGTTCTTTAATATTAGCTTGGCTTCAGTCTCCCAGCATGGTCCTTTGCTCAAACGTGAAGAAATTATTTTAGGAGTGAAAAAGAGGCATTTGTGGACCTCTGGACCCGGATCTCATTAGATGGATATTTTACGTTTCTCGGCCAAAGGCCATTGTCGAATGAGAAATACAAGCACCAGTTTCCCGGGAGCAAGCACCCAGTATATGGTGATAACCCGCGAAGAATGGTGATGGGGATATATTGCTATCTGCCAGCTTCCTACAAAATGCTTTTGGTTTCATAACTACACAGTGCGTTCCTCTCCCTTTGGATATGGTGCATTAGTATCCAAATCGATTGTCACTTAGCAAAATCCATGTGCGATAACTTTTCTTAATCAAAGTGGCCGCAGGGTTTTAGATTGACCTCGCCCATAGATGGATTAGATGCGATAATTTAGAGAAAGGAGAGTATACTTGGATGTAAGTACCAACTTGCGGGAGTTGCTGACGTTTGTACAGTAGTTGATTTCTGTTGCCGGGGAGGAGTTGTTTAAAAGTGATTGTATACGGAAAGAGTTGGAAAGTGAATATTAGCTAGTGTTAGCTTTGAGTGATAATGGAAACTAGTAAGGTTGACCGATGAATGATAACGCTCAACAGTGTATATGGATAAATAAGTAGTGTAACTACAAAAGACAGTTTACTACTTGTTTTAAGATAAGGCTCTGTCAGATGTAACCATATGTCAGATGTACGCACTTCGTATACTTGTCGGTCAATAAGATTCTGTTCCCCGTAGCGGGTTAGTGCCGTCAGTGCACCTCATGCGGTGTACTGTAGGCATTACTAAAGTTTCTTTGCAGCTTCCCTTCGGCCCCTAGCTGTAACCCCTTTCATTCCTTTTACTATACCTCCTTTCATATTCCCTTCCTTCCATCTTACTTTCCACCCTCTCCTAACTGTTGATTCATAGTGCAACTGCAAAGTTTTCCTCCTGTTACACCTTTCGAACCTACCTACTCTCAATTTCCTTTCCAGCGCTGAATGACCTCTTAGGTCCCAGTGCTTGGCCCTTGGCCTAAACTCTATATTCCGTTCAATTCAGTAAGATTCTGTGGAAGAAGCCTGAGGGAGGGTGAAACTGTTGGACCGAAGTAAGGCCCAGTATTTCTTTTCTTCCTTCGTTTGTCCCTTTTGTGCGAAGTAGAGTACATCCTCATATTTTATCATTATAGCTAAAACAAATAAAGTTTCGTGGTTGCGCGAGCGCGCACGCATACATACATACATACATATATATATATATATATATATATATATATATATATATATATATATATATATATATATATATATATATATATATATATATATATATATATATATATATATATGTTATATAATATATATTATATATATATATATATACAGTATATATATATATATATTATATATATAATATATATATGTATGTATGTATGTATTTATGTATGTATGTTTGTATTAATTCAACATTTAATGGCTAATAATTGCAGAGAACACTGTCTTGATTTCTGTCTGGGATCACCCGACCTTGATGAAACGTCGTAGTGTGTGTGATCCCAGACAGAAATCAAGACAGTGTTCTCTGCAGTTATTATCCATTAAATGCTGAATTAATAATGAACCCCTTAAGATATTAATGGCTTTTTATGTCAGGCTTTGGTTATCATATTTTGAGGCTAATAAATGACATTAGAGCCCGACAGGTCAACTTGTGAAAAATTTGACGTATTTTTGTATGATAAATTCGTATATAACTGCCTCGTGTTCCTTCAGCTCTTCATATCAGATACTACCATCTTTTTAATAAAAATAGAAATATACAGTACATAGGAAATTAAAAATAAAAAGTTAATAGCTTTTGCCGGTGAGAATAATTTGAAATATATGTACGCATTTATGAAATTCTTATCTGTCGGAGTCTGAAGGAATCCTCTTACCCACCTTTTGAGGCACTTGATGCCATGATGAGAGGGCTGTTCCTTGAAAGGAATTGCACTTCATTCGCTTCGCTGAGGTAATCATTGATAATTAAGGCACTGAACGACATTAGCCGTCAACTCTTAAATTAACGGAGTTAAAAAATTCAGTGGGCTGTTACCAGAGAAATAAAACTATTTACATTATGCATATTACCCCTCTTTGTTGGTTTGAACATGATTATTAAAAGTCATTGCAGTAGACGAGTTAACACATAAGAATATTAAAATGATGCTGTTAATTCTGTCCGGTTATTAAGAAGGTAGCCTACTTTTCCTGTTTCGCTTACTTTAATTTTAACTGACAATGTTGTACAACTGTGGTAGCTTTTCTGTTTAGTCTGGTTAGGAGAAAATAATTGGAATGAATATTAATTCAGCAGCTATTTGCCTTCATATATAATATATCCTTTCCTTTGCATGTGACGATCATGAGATTCTTAGAATTCTTTGCATATGTTGTCTTCAGGTCAATGTTTTCATGGTCATTTGATTTTTGTTTTCATGCTCATTGGATTTTGTGTTTTCATGATCCTATTAACGCTCCTTTGCACTGTGCTTTCGCAGAGCGAGACATTTATCTTCATTGTTATTTGAATTTTATGTTTTCATAACTCTAATATGATCTACAGTAACAGGAGAAATAACAAATTTGTAAGCTTATATGGTCCAAGATTAAAAAGAAAAGACAAAGAGAAAGAGAGCTTCAGGGAAAGTCTGAATCTGTGAAAGACCGGGGTACAAAATAAAAAGGGTTGTTGTGCTAGGTGATGTAAATGTAAAAGTGGTAGGTATTAACCTACTAGAGTAAATGTGTGGAATTTAGGCTTTGATTTTAATGTTAGTACTGTAATGCATAATTGCAATTAAAATTACTTATACCATATGAAAAGAGGAAATGGTGGATATTCAAAGTATATATATACACATATCTCTATATATATATGTGTGTGTGTGTGTGTTATTGTACAGCTGTTCGCATATTAGTTCTCTTTGTGGTTTGTTTTCATTCTTACATTTCATGTGATCTTTACATTCCTTAGAATTCATCAGTAATAGGAATCATTTTAACCGGCCGAAGAATGTACACTGCAGATTTTTAAACGGTAACGTGACTCAAAAGTAGGTTAATTAATTGAAAACACGATTTCTGCTTGGCTGAGAGATGAGAGCAGAGGTTCTCTCTCTCTCTCTCTCTCTCTCTCTCTCTCTCTCTCTCTCTCTCTCTCTCTCTCTCTCTCACGTTGTTCCCACACCCTGTGTTGATTGTTAATTTGGTTTTTCTTGCAGTTGATACTTGTGATATGAAATTAAAAAGATTTCGGCATAATAATTGAAGGGATTTGTTGGGCGACTGACAGTGCCTTTAATGATAAAAGTTGTCGAAAACCGAGCTCAGTGTGGAGAACTTTTGCTCTTAAAGTAAATTATGGAAAATTGTTTCTGACGTATCACAGTTCCCAACTGAACATGGAAATGCGTCGGCGTTCTATTTTTACACTCAGCGATGAGCAGTACCATTCTTCAAGGCCATAATTGACATCGTATAATGCAACTGAAGTTTTTGGTAATCACCCTCATGACAGTCCTCTACGAAGCGTGTGTCAAATTCCAATTTATGATTGCAACTGATTTATTCCTTCTTTGGACCATTAGTTTACTAGTCGTGCTATTCCTAGTTTTTATTTACTCTTCCTTCCATCCTATAGCTACCCAGAAACATAATTGAATACTATTTTAACTCTATTCCATATTTTATCCATATTCTCTTTTTATGCTCCTGCCACTTCTTATCAAACTCCCCTATTCTCCTATTGAGCATTCTGGACTTTCTTTTCAACAAAATGATGACCAAATATAACTGAATCCCTCATCCTCACACCAATACATTCATCAACTTGCTCATTCAATCTTTTCTCTTTGATAAAACAATTAATTGAAGTCGTTTTTATCAAGAAGATTGTTATGGAAACGCTCTTTGTCGTTTACTTCGAACAGAGGAAATTTATTCAAATAGATAATAGAAAATTTTTGAAAAGGAAAAATATTCTTATACGAGTGAGTACAGTGTGAAATCCCTGTTATGTTCGTATATTTTTAAATATTAAAATACAGTAATCATTGTAATGCACAATCGGTAAGCTGCTGCCCTAAACTCGTTTGTATTTAATAGTTTTAGTAAAATATTTAATTATGTGAATTAGTTTTGCAAAACTTACAAAACATGCATTTTATATACGGAAATTTTGAAAGGACAGAGGTTAGTTTTCCCCCCTCCCCCCCCCCCCAAAAAAAAGAAAAAATAAATAAATTCATATTTTCCTGTTACACGTGTACTGGTTGGTAGCTTGTATTGATTGGCCTCTCGGATTCTTATTTTTCATTTTTTTAAGGGCCGACCACCATATTTTTTTTTCATTTAAATCTCAGTTTGTTATCTTTAGTTGACTTCTAACCATTTTTATTTCCTTTTTGCATTTTGTTGTAGTTCCTGCAAAACTGAAATTCAAGAAGCTATAAAAGGAGTAGGCAAAGGAAAGAAATTTCTCACGTGCGTAATGATTTATGTACGGGACTGTTCTGATCGACTTGAAGAAGCAGCACCGATACAACATTATTACGTAAGGCGTTATGAAACAAGACGGTTTATTGAGGTTTATCGGTAACTTAAAATAAAAGAATGAATTATGTTTGGAAAGCTGGGTTTCAGAATAATGAGGCTTGGAACAGCAACAAGGACTATATGCTACAGAATGACTTGGGACAGCAAGAAGGCCTATATACTAAAGAATAACTGGAAACAGCAAGGAAGATTATTTAATAAAGAATTATTTGGAACAGCAAGAAGGCCTATATACTAAAGAATAACTTGAAACAGCAGGAGGATTATATAATAAAGAATGATTTGGAACAGCATGAAGGACCATATAGTACAGAATGACTTGGAACAGCAAGAAGGCCTTTATGCTAAAGAATGGCTTGGAACAGCAAGAAGGCCTATATACTAAAGAATGACTTGGAACAGCAAGAAGGCCTTTATACTAAAGAATGACTTGGAACAGCAAGAAGAACTATATACTAAAGAATGACTTTGAACAGCAAGAAGGCCTTTATACTAAAGAATGACTTGGAACAGCAAGAAGGATTATATACTAAAGAATGACTTGGAACAGCAAGAAGGATTATATACTAAAGAATGACTTGGAACAGCAAGAAGGCCTTTATACTAAAGAATGACTTGGAACAGCAAGAAGGCCTATATACTAAAGAATGACTTGGAACAGCAAGAAGGCCTATATACTAAAGAATGACTTGGAATAGCAAGAAGGACTATATACTAAAGAATGACTTGAAACAGCAAGAAGGCCTATGTAATAAAGAATGACTTGGATCAGCAAGAAGGCCTATGTAATAAAGAATGACTTAGAACAGCAAGAAGGCCCATATACTAAAGAATGACTTGGAACAGCAAGAAGGACTATGTAATAAAGAATGACTTGGAACAGCAAGAAGGCCTATGTAATAAAGAATGACTTGGGACAGCAAGAAGGCCTATGTAATAAAGAATGACTTGAAACAGCAAGAAGGCCCATATACCAAAGAATGACTTGAAACAGCAAGAAGGACTATATAATACAGAATGATTTGGAACAGCAAGAAGGTCCATATACTAAAGAGTGACTTGGAACAGCACGAACGCCTACATACTAAAGAATGACTTGAAACAGCAAGAAGGACTATATAATAAAGAATGATTTGGAACAGCAAGAAGGACTATATACTAAAGAAGGACTTGAAACAGCAAGAAGGACTATATACTAAAGAACCTAGGTGATGGGAAATGTGAAAGGTGTCTGGAAGTCATATACACAAACAGTGACACTTCCAGTGCTAAAAAATGTGACTAATGACGTTTCTGTTCTTACTTACAAAAAAAAAAAAAAACTTACTAAATGACATATTTGTTAAGCTGCGGAGGGGAAAAAGATAGTAACTTTTTGAAACAAAGTTTTGCACCAGACTTTCTTTAGAGTTGAAAAGATACCCATTGCTTTTAACTTCATAGAGTTGCTAAAGATTAATAGTGGTGCCAGCATCTAAGCTATCTTCTCTCTCTCTCTCTCTCTCTCTCTCTCTCTCTCTCTCTCTCTCTCTCTCTCTCTCTCTCTCTCTCTCTCTCTCTCTCTCTCCATCTATAAAAATAAGTCATATGGAAATAAAACCAAAGGTGCTCTTCTCGATAACAGTTTGGGGCAAAAGTACTTTAATCAATTTGAGACCTGTTAATGCCATCAGCGGCTCTGTATTGGGTGATGAGGAGCTCTAAGATAAGGTAATTAGAGCCCGTGGTGTGGGAGTGAGACAGTACTGACTAATTAAATTCGTAATTATCTCTCCAGACGTAATTGAAGCAGTTTATTGGTCAAAGCCCTAGTTTCCTAGGGTATTTTTGTATAATTAAATTAGTACTTAACCTCTTTATTGCGAGATTCCAAGCTGTTGGAGGAATAATAAGTTTATGGAAATGAAAAAAAGGCATAACTCATGAGTAGAAAAGTTGACGGGAACCACTCATTCAAGAAAACTACCCACGTTACGTTATCTTTAATAGTGCTCAGTAATTTCAAGTATCAAAAGCATGTATTGAAGGTAAAAGGCAAATATATACATCTAACTTAATCCTATAAGCCAGCAAGTAACAGGCATTAAAATGATAGCAGGTGCATTTGCAACGATTATGTTAATGTCAAGAGGTAACATTCATCCTTGAAAGGGACAGTAGAATAGAGGAGTGATAGATTAAGTCCCAAAAGACTTTCTTGCTTTTTGGTAAACCATAATTAAAAAGGAGGGGATATAGAAGTAGTTTCACACTTAGAAAATCCCATTGACTTTTAGATATAATATGCAATTAACCAATGTGAGAAATTTCAGTCGCTTGCTAAAACAGAAATGAGTACAAATAAACGGCAAGAATGAATCCCAAAACGCCTAAATTTAAAGAAATATTGAGGACTTCAATAATTTACATGCTTGTTACGTCCATAATATTTCTGAGAAAATATTGAGAGAAAACGTAATGCTGGATCTAGGTTAACTCCTTCCGGCTATTGAGTTAAGGACCATTATGTTCTTCTGACCCAGATTCTGTTCAGAAATCTGATCTCCAACGAACTTCCCAGAGCCTATTAAACCTGCTTTCGTTGTGTATCGTTTGATAATCCATGCCAGTGGCTTGTCATAAGTTTTTCTGTTAGGACAAATACTGATGATATATTAAATGCTGGCAGACAATTTGGATATTTCATATAGTTGAAAATGGTTTAGATGAATCTTTTCGTTTTTTTTTTTTCTGAGAATGATTACAGTATCAGTGGTAACTTTCTGAAGTTATTATTATTATTATTATTATTATTATTATTATTATTATTATTATTATTATTATTATTATTATTATTATTATTATTATTATTATTAATTTTCTTTGCCGTACAGTTTATTTTATGTCGAGTTTTGAGTAATCCTGCCACTACCTCGGAAGAATATCTCGTCTCATTCTTTTCCAAAAGATTATGATTCTCTTTTAGTCTCCATGACCATTCCAACGTTTTATGGTACCTCCTTTATCCTTCCCATGATCTGCATTTGAACCGCCTGCGTTTTTTTCTTTTTTTTTTCTTTTTTACTTTCTCCAATGGAGGAATTTATAAATAATGATCATGTCACTCGGGATGCGCGCCATTTATCAAGGATGTCACTGTTGAGAAAAATATGCGTTCTCTTGGTAGCCTACTTTCTTGGCATTGCTTATGAAGGGAAGCAAGTTCAAGTTCATGACCCTGTGACCACCCAGTGGATGGAAAAGCAGCAGGAATAGAAAGCTCGTTCAAAGAAGTAAGAGGCGATTTCGAGAGTAAATGAATTTAGGAACCTAAGGGGAAATTGATTATTTGGAACAAGAGTTAATGGTCTTACTGTCAAAAATGAGATGACGAGGATGATGATGATGATGATGATGATGATGATGATAATGATAAGTAAAATCGAATAAGGAAAGAATTTTTATCTTTGTTGATAACTTTTTTTTTTTTACATTCTTGTAAGCCATTACCGCAAAGATGAATCTTAAATATACTGAAATAATTCTCTAAGTGTTTGATTTTATTTTAAATTATATATATATATATATATATATATATATATATATATATATATATATATATATATATATATATATATATATATATATATATATGTTTATATATATGTATGTATGTATATATATGTATATATACAAATGTAAATACATATACAGCATTTATATATATATATATATATATATATATATATATACACATATACAAAAAATAAATAATACACGAATAAGAAAAAGAGCAGCGGTAGTTAACCTTTCACCTTCTCTTTCTTTCCCTGGATCTAATCAAGTTGTACACCCCCAGCCATTTTCAATCAACATTTTTGCTGAAGAGGGTACGCCAAAGAACAATTTGAAACTGTTGGTAAATCAACATGCTACTGTTGAAAGAAAAAAAAAATCCTTCATGATGCAAATAGCTCAGAGTACATAAGGAAACTTGCCTGCTATTGTCGAGGAAGTTCGGGTTTTACGTCAACTCGTAGAAAGCTTCCGAATCAAAAAGAAAGGAAAATGTATTCCTTCTTTATTCTTTTTATATACGGCAAATCTCACCTTCTCACCATTATTTCATTTCATTCACGGTTCCTATGATTCATTGCAAGTTATTAGGTAATCAGCATTTCAGATTGTTCACATATTAATGTTAGTGGCGGTACAGAGCGGTAATTAGCCTCGGATCTTAATGAACTTCGTTACATGTGTTTGTTCTCTGCCCAGCTGACTGTATGTATAGTCAGTATATGAGGTTATCTCCAGTGTATGAATTCATACTCTAATCAGGTCATATTACGCATATGGATTTAATTGTTACTTAATCAGGTCATATTACGCTAATGGATTTAATTGTTACTGAGAGAGCGATGTCGGTCTTAGTCATCTGTCATTGTTTGTTCCGGTTTGAATTACTGGACATTGCTCATTCTAAAATTATGAAATAGTTTGTTTGGGCCGGGAAGGAAGCTGTTTTATCAATGTGTAGTACCTCCAATTTTGTGATTATCATCATCATCATCATCATCATCATTATCATCATTGTTCATAAGGGTATAGATAAAATTTCCGATATATATTTGCATTGGTAGTTTTGAGTTCACAACTTCCGTTTATATTAAAGCTACAAAATGCTAGTATGAGAACACACGTACATGTCCATGAATTTGAATTAAATAAACGTGCATGCAATATATAAAGCGCAAACATACACACACACATTATACATTATATATATATATATATATATATATATATATATATATATATATATATAATATATATATATGTATATATATAATATATATATATATACAGTATATATATATATATATATACATATGTATTTACATATTTACAGACACATATAGATATATACATATATATATATATATATATATATATATATATATATATATATATATATATATATATATATATATATATATGTATGTGTGTTTAAATTAAACCGAGCTTATAGTTTTGAAAGTATTTGCAGCACAAAGGATGTGATTTTACCATACGTCGTGCTCTTCATCATCCCAAATCATCAAAAGAAATGTTTATAGTTCATCGTCTCAGTTACCAGAATAGGAACTCAGCAAGTTTCTGTAATGCTTTTCGACTTCAAAAGATACCTCCTTCAAAGTTTTGGTTATATGCGATCCCTCTGGGCAAGTGGGCGTTTGTGCTGGAATAGAATGATTACATCACGTAAGTTTCGTCAGAGACGGCGTTTCGCCAAGGTGTTCCTGGAAGAATACTACTGCTGGAAATAAGTCTGTTCGCCTTTTTGGTTTTCTGTCAAAGAAAACTATTGTGCCGGCTTTGTCTGTCCGTCCGGACTTTATTCTGTCGGCACTTTTTTCTGTCCGCCCTCAGATCTTAAAAACTACTGAGGCTGGAGGGCTGCAAATTGGGTTGTTGATCATCCATCCTCCAATCATCAAACATACCAAATTGCAGCCCTCTAGCCTCAGTAGTTTCTTTTTTATTTAAGGTTAAAGTTAGCCGTAATCGTGCTTCTGGCAACGATATAGGATCGGCCACCACCATGCCATGGTTAAAGTTTCATGGTCCGCCACTCATACAGCATTATACCGAGACCACCGAAAGATAGATCTGTTTTCGGTGGCCTTGATTAAAACGCTGTACAGAAAACTCGAATGCGCCGAAGAAACTTCGCCGCATGTTTTACTTGTTTCATACTGGAACTAAGTCTGTCGGCCTTTTTCTTACTCTTTTTCGCAGAGGGGTGAATTGTGAAGAAAACATCACCGCGTTTCCACTTTTACTTGACAGTACTACTTTCATGCTAACTTTAAGTCGTTATGAGTTTGAAGTGTAAGTTTCGCATCATTACCAAAAGAAAGGAGAACCTTTAGAAAGCAAACTGCCAATCAAAGTCTTGAAATTACTTCGAAGAACTGCGAGGAGGTCGTTGAAAAATAATGATTGCACGCTAGTTTTTCAGCTCATGTTACCAGAGTGAGTTACGACTTGGAGGGACTATGGATCGAAGCACTTACACTTTTATCTCTCATTTATCCTTGGCGACCGAATTAATTACAAAACATACAGAGAAAATGCACATTTTGGAGCATGTAACATATACGTAGGTAGAAATGATCGGTTAATTACTGGCCGCGTCTCGACTTGTTGTAAGCAGCCTTTGACATGGAAATATAATTACCAGCCATTTCAACAGACGTTTTGATAAAGCTGATGTTAAAGAAGAAAAACTACGTGACATATCTGAGGTGGTATCAACAGCATACCCTTTAATTAGTTTCTTGAAAAATTAGTAATCGAAATATTTTCTAGCTACAGTAATGCACGTACGTTTATATTCATGTGAATTAGGTCAGGACTGAAAACAAATTTATAATATATATATATATATATATATATATATATATATATATATATATATATATATATATATATATATATATATATATATACATGTTGTACATTGCGTAGACACAACTGAAAACACGCACACACAGACAAGCATTAATAATTATGTGTGTGTTCAGTTATGTATACATAAGGTACTACGTACATATACGCATAAATCGGTTTTCAGTACTGATTTAATGTTTTTCATTATAAGCGTACATGCATAATATGCATTATTGTAACTAGAAAATATTTTGTTTACTCTTGTTTTGAGGGACTAATTAAATGGTATGTTGTTGATTCCACCTCAGGTATGTAACGTAGTTTTTCTTCTTGAACATCAGCTGTATGAAAACGAATGTTACAATGGATGGTTATTAAATTTCCATGTCAAAGACTACATACTACAACTCGAGACACGACCACTAATTAACGGGTCAAACCTACCTACGCATATGTTGTATGCTCCAAAAGTCCTAACGTGTGATTTGCTGGCTATGAGGATATTATATTGGAAAAATGCGCTCTTGCCATTGTAAACTCTGTGGTAATTAATGATGGATATTTTCAACCTTATGTAATTTCATATTTATTGTTAGAATCTGATTGCTCCATAAGTATATAGTTGTATTTTCTTCTGTTTGCCAGTGGTCTTGATTTAGTAAATGATGTATTTTCTGCGTCGGTAGATTTTAGCATTTTGACCGTACCTTGATATAAATTGATTAGCCAAGCAGTCAAGTAATCCCAGAGCAGTGCAGACACAATCTCAAAGTCTTTATTTCATAAAAGAACGAAAGGGCCGGTAAAAATTAATGAAAAATGATTGGCAATGAAGAAACGTCACTGGAGCTGTATGTTGAAATATTTGTTTTTTTTTCAGTAGCTGAGTTTAATTCGTAGCTTTGCTGTTATGTAGTTTATTGTTAGGATGGTGGACAAAAATACACGGAAAATAAGTGACTGTAATTTACTGTCGTTCTCTCGATTTAGTTATGGACTAAAATATGTAGAATGGAAATTGCGTGGCCACGTGGAGAGATAGAAAATTGGAAGTTGTTAAAATGGTTATATTTAACTGAATGAGGAGAGTAATACCTTTCGGGCACTAGCCATCAATCCTGACAAATGAAGGTTAGTGATAGGAGGCAGTAGGTAGAAGAAAAACTAAATATTCCATTTTAATTTATTAGTTTGATAAAAAATGTGGAAGAGACCTCTTTGTGTATTTTTGTTATGTGCTCTCTCTTAAGAGGATCGGCTTGTTTGGAAAAAAATGTTTTCAAATGGTTAGAGGTAGTGACTTTGCGATGTTATGTGTGCTGTTTTCTTATCGAATCTTTCCATATTTTTCGTGTCAGAGAATCAATAGATTCAGTTTGTGGTTAGTAAAATTTTGTATAGAAATTTTGGCTCCTAACCTTGAACGATGATAATTGTAAACTGTGCATACTGGAACGTCCTAAATTGCTGTATTAAATGATTACGACGAAAACAAGATCCATTTTACTGGCTTATGATTTCTTTAGAATCTGTCATAGCTTTATTAACTGCTACCTTTTAGCAACTGTGTTTCTGTGTCCTTAATTTTGAGTTATGTATGAAGAATTAAAAACTTATGCATGGTTTTGATCGTATGATAACTGCGAGTCCACGAAACTGGGAGCTTGTTAAATTGCTTCGAAATTTTTAACAATCTAATGTCAATTTATATTCACAATCGATGCATAGATACAAACGCATTTACGAGTGTGGAAATAACTCAGTCTTTATCTTATTCTGATACTGTTCGTGTAAATTCCTTGTATTTGGAACAAAACAGAAATAAGCATAGAATGTCCCTGTGTATGAAGTTGCAGGTTTATAAGAGTTCAGTCTAGCAAATGAAAGCACAGCCTTGTTGTCAATTGTTTCTCCGACGACGCAAGCACACCTTTAGTATTTTCTGTTGTCGTTTCAACGACTCGCATAATGTGTTGGTATTTTCTGTTGTCGTTTCGACCACTCGCATAATGTTTTGGCATTTTCTGTTGTCGTTTCAACCACTCGCATAATGCTTTGGTATTTTCTGTTGTTGTTTCAACCACTCGCATAATGTTTTGGTATTTTCTGTTGTCGTTTCAACCACTCGCTTAATGTTTTGGTATTTTCTGTTGTTGTTTCAACCACTCGCATAATGTTTTGGTATTTTCTGTTGTTGTTTCAACCACTCGCATAATGCTTTGGTATTTTCCATTGCTGCTTCAACCACTCGCATAATGTTGTATTCCTGTCATATTCACTGTCGATAAAGAAGAAAAGTTTGATCTATAGAGATGGAGTATTTGTTTTTAATAATGATTTTGCAGTGATACACTGATTATCAGCTGTGAATATTAGAACAGAGAATAACCACAGTTACTACTGATATAATTGAATCTGGCACTTTGTTTCCGCCAATTTTTATTTATGGCACCTCGTGCAAAATAAAACTTTAAGATCCAGCCAGGTTTCCTTTCAACGTCCTCGTTTTGCACTAACATTGACAACAAAAAGAAAGCAAACCCACGTACAATATCAATGGGTGCTCCCTAGTAAGATACCGAAGGGTATTGTAGTCAAACGAACCGGATATACAATTTTTTACGACTAAAAAGCCATTCGTTTATATCAGTGGAATAAAAACCTTTTTATTTTATAAGCGGCCAGTTAGGAATAGTTGGTTCCCTTTCTCTCATCAATCAAAATTTTGTCCAATCATTATTGCTCGTTACTGAACCACATTCATATTTCAGTATATCAGATATTTATGAATATTTATACGGATATTCCTTTGTTAACTGTTTTTCGTCATTTGCTTTGATCTCCGTAGTATTGTCCTTGGCAGTGTCTTTTCTTCTGTTCACAAGATTTGTGCAATAGATAAAAACAATAAAGGTAATGGTTTATTTGAGAGCGAAGTGAGAAGCACCTTTTTATAAAAATTATGAGCCAAAAAAAAACAATAATTTTTTAGATGTTTTGTTTATTCTGTACTAATCCGATACCTGCGAACCATGAAATTTAATTGAAGCCACCTTAAAACTGTTACCTCTTGCAAAATCTATTATTCAAACTTTTTTTTTTTGCCATTTACCACACAGATGCCAAACAGCTCGTATTCACACTGTCGTAAAAATTGATTAATTATCTGTTTCAAACAGGCTTTTCAGGCAATACTTAATGAAACAAATATACCTAGTTTCGTGGATATATGAAGTTATTTTGTTTACAAAGGAAAGACTTACCGCCAATCAGCTATTGAAAACAGAGCTTTCTTTAATCGCAGGTTATGTGTGGAGCCTATCACAGTTCTGACAGTGAAGGGGTTGTTATTCCCTTATTTTATTATTGTATATTAGCTTTATGTTTATTCATTAATTCATTCACATATCCATTTCTTTCTTTGCTTGCATTGGTACTTAATTTGTTTGTGCAATAGAGAGCAGAGTAAAAATTTTTCACGTTTTGTATCCCAAGCCGTAGAAAGTAAGGCTTAGGTTCCCCATATACTCGTATGTTAATGCTCATCAGCCGGACCGAAAATCAATTAGGCCGGGTTGTCCAGCTTCAGTCCGTTGCATATGTCACATGGAAGGAATGGGGTCGTGGCCTAGGGGAATAGATTGATCTGCCCCTCTCCTTCTGAAAGATATACTATATAATATGTGTACGCTTGTAAAGTCTCCAAAATCTACTGTTCAGTGTCCGTGTAGGTACTTTAGATTTAGAATTTTTTGTGAGAGGAATCATATCATGAAAAATCTGGCTGCATATAGACTTAAAAATGTATATTTTTCTCATCCATTATCTATATTTAGAATTTTTTGTGAGGGGATATCATATCGTGAAAATTCTGGTTGCACATAGAATTAGAAATGTCCTATTTTCCTCATCCATTATCCATATTTAGAATTTTTTGTGAGGGGAAATCATATCATGAAAATTCTGGTTACATATGACTTAAAAATGCCATATTTGTCTCATCCGTTATCTATATTTAGATTTTTTTGTGAGGGGAAATCGTATAATGAAAATTCTGGTTACATACAGACTTAAAAACGTCATATTTTTCTCATCCTTTTTTTTGGGTGGGGTTGGGGGAGGGAGGTAGTAATTTCGTGGCGCTGGTTTTTGTATTATTGGTTTACAAACGTGAAAGGGAGTGAGTAACATTACTCGGAATGAAAGAACAAAAGCTTTTTCAAGTTGCCTCGTTGGATTTCAATTCTTGGAAAATTCATATATGTGATGATGTTACCTTGAATATCTTTACTTGTTGCGACACAACATTTTCCTTTGCGATAACGTGGTTGGGGGCACTGACATTAGTTTTCAATATCTGTGTTCTTTGACTTGTTGTTAACAGGCATGTTTTTACCATGATTCCAGTAATCTAGTTATCTGTTTTCCCTTCTTAAATGGACTTTATTCCTGACCACTTGCAGTTGACTTCCCCTGAAAATCTTCATGCCAGTGCGTTTTATTTCCTCTTGTTACTTTTGTCCTTATATCCCTTATATTGAAAACATTTATTTTTAGGTAACACTGAGTTTTTTATTGGTAATCTCATTTTATAAGTGTTTAAACTCATATCTTAACTTTTGTTTTTTGTCGCTTTTTATACATTATTTTTTGAGCCCCAATTTTCGTTAGTGGTTTGTCAAAAAGCTGTTTAGTTAAATTGTTTTTATTATCACTGAAAAAAATTAAAGGACTTTGGTAAGCTTGGCTATTTTAGTTTCTGTGATTAGGTCTTATTTTTATTCTGGTTTGGATAGCTTGGGTAAATCAGACAATTTCTTTAGGAAATACACCCATTAGTATATGAAAGTAAGTTAATCCTTGCAATGCATATGCTATAAGAAGAAAAAATGTCAGGTTTAGAAACAAAATATTGTTTTTTTTTCTGCTAAGGTAATTGCATACGAGGCTCAAAGTAGACTTTTATGCGCAAAATTTCTCATTCTCTTCTCTGTAAAGAACGAGTCCAAGAAAGTTGTCCCGGGCTAACAGATAATGGGAAGCTTCTACAAAACAGAACTCTCATAGTTGTATTCAGACCCATTTTAAATCATACCGAAATTAGGCGCGCTATACCTGAAGTTTGAGGTAAGTCTCGTCGTAATTGAAAAACTTTTATTGAAACGTCTTAATATTGCGAAGGAATTATAAGAAACCGTTGCTTGTACGATAAGGAAAAGATTTTAATGCTAAAAAGTTTGTACGATAACTATTCACATCAAGTAAATTCTGGTAAGTTTGTGTTGTCGTCGAGAATCGGACTGGTTTTTTTTTCTTGAATTTTAGCAGACTATAAATTCATTAACATAAGCAGAGGTAGTGTCTAATAACCTGAGAATGGGATCTTATGTCAAAACAATCTCAAGACATCCAATTCGTGAAATTGTGAAAGGTTTTGAGAAAAGACGCTTACAACACATCGGAGACGTGAGATTCCTCTTTCAGGAGAAAGTTCCAGAATGTGGCAGAACTAAGAGAAAATTCATCATAACTAGAGACTTGTGAAGCCTGATTTTACGACTTCCAGTCAGGCAGAGAGACGGGCACACGTACACGCAGACCTACACACGTGCACACTCACACACGCACACACACGCACACACACCAGAGAGTAAAGTCAGAATATGATGAGACTTGAAGCCATTTCGAAATGAAAGTATTATTTAGAAGGAACTGTACCAAAGATAGTCCGTCTTCTTTAATGTTACAGTGTGGAAACCTTGTGACAAGAGTACGTAATTTATACGCAAAGAATATTTTTTTTATTTAATGAGATGAAAGACCGCATCAAAGGTATTTAAAAACTCATCACGACTTGGTGGTTCCTCAAATAACTTCCTGTCACTGAAATATCTAGGAGCTTTTTTCATACCCAGAGGACTGAATGGTACTTAAAGCAAGTAAAAAATGCGCCGAAGTTTCTTCGGCGCAATCGAGTTTTCTGTACAGCGTATAATGCTGTATGAAACTTTCAGCCACGGCCCATGAAACTCAGCCATGGTCCGGTGGTGGCCTTTGTTGTTGGTACCTATAGCGGTGCCAGAAGTACGGTTATGGCTAACTTTAACCTTAAATAAAAAAAACTACTGAGGCTAGAGGGTGGCTGCAATTTGGTATGTTTGATGAGTGGAGGGTGGATGATCAACATACCAATTTGCAGCCCTCTAGCCTCAGTAGGTTTTAAGATCTGAGGGCGGGCGGAAAAAGTGCGGACGGACAGATAAAGCCGTCACAATAGTTTTCTTTTACAGAAAACTAAAAAGAAAAAAGTGCTTACAGCAGAGCAGCGTAACTATTTTACCTCTTCCAACCTTGCCGTCCCAAAAAACAATGACGTCTTTAATTAAGAATTTCCTTCCGAGTTGAGGCATCTCGTTCTTTTCATCATCTACCGCCTTTAATTAACTACGGTAGATGACATAGAAATGTAACAAACTGCTTGCCTTCCATAACTCATACGGCCTCCTCTTTTTGCTGTATCCATCACAACCCTCTCTCTCTCTCTCTCTCTCTCTCTCTCTCTCTCTCTCTCTCTCTCTCGCTTCCTTTTACACCACAAAGGAATGTAGAAAATATGAGAGATTCGTTTGCCAATGCTGTATATATATTATATAATATATATTCATATATATATAGATATAGATATATATATACATATACATATATATATATATATATATATATATATATATATATATATATATATATATATATGTATATATATATATATATATATATATATATATATATATATATATATTCAGTAGATGAAACCTATTTATATGGAACAAGCCCACAGCAGCATTAACGTGAAATTCAAACTTCCAAAGAATATGTTGCTTTCAGCCTCCCACCGCAGACCCCACACCGCTGCAGTAACTGATCGCGATACATAGCCGCTGATTTTTCATCACCCTGGGGGAGGCGTGAACTCATGACATCTGAGTGGCATGTCTAGACACTACCCACGATACCAGTGTATATAAGTCAGTGTGGCAAAAGGATGACTGGAGGTATATGTGATTATTATTGGAAGCAGAGCTGAGATAGATGGAAGTTTAAAGTAGAGGCATTAAGACTGTGAATTTGACAAGAATGAAGTGAGGATGAACTGGAAGAAAATAGGCTAGAGTTAAATATACGGGAGATAAAAGTATGCATGCAGAGTTCAAAATTCCAGGATGATGTCATTCCTAGAGTCAGCTGAGAGTGCTTGTAGATTTAAGAGTGGGAGAAAATGAACTAAAGGTAACAAGCGGTACGATCGTGAAGTGAGACTTTTAATGAGGAAAAAGCAAAGATTATTCAGAGGTGCAGTTGCAAGATAGTAAGAAAGATTACGTACTGGGCTATGATAGCATAGATAAGATGTGTAATTAACTATGGAGGGTGAAATGAGAAAGGACGTTAGGGTGAATAGGAAGTTCTACATGGATATAAATGCAGAAAAAAGTCAATAAGCAAACTGATCTTATAATGAAGGACGCATATGCAGAGATGCTGAGTGAAGGAAATGTTATTATGAATTGACGATGGGGTTATTTTTAGGAGCTGTTGAATATGTAGAGACGAATGATTCACGAGTGAAGGAAATCGGTGTAAGTTTGAGTATGTGTGTAAAGTGGCTGCTGAGGTAAGGAGAAAAATGTTGCAGAAAACAGATCAAATTGTTCTGCCCGACCGACTGTTATTTTTTCATTATAGTGTTCGTTTGAAACATATATATAAATTATGTATGTATGTGTGTGTATGCTCTATATATATATATATATATATATATATATATATATATATATATATATATATATATATATATATATATATATATATGTGTGTGTGTGTGTGTATATATATATATATATATATATATATATATATATATATATACATACATAGTTTACATTGTGCAGATCCAATTACTGATTGGAGTTAAGTCATTATTGAATGCTGTCAGATTTCAGGTAATTGACGTAATTGATTATTTCCGGTGTCTAGTGCAAAGCTAATAGTTACGTATTAGTCGTATAATTTTTTTATTTGTATTTTGCAATATACTTTATAATTTACTTTGTTATACATCTGAATATTTAATAGTAGATTTTATGTGTAATAAGTAAAGGATATGAAGAGATCACATCCTTCATTTTCAATGCATGTGACAAGCTTGTTATATCTTATCCTTATAGGATTACGGAATACCCCGTGGGATCATGCGTTAGTCACATCAAGAACTTGTTTCTCCCCGGTGCAAAACTCCGTGCTTGAACTTAAAACATTTTACTGAGCTTTACACGAACCAAGAATTTGCATTAGTTGTCAAGGTGATTAGATATTCACTTCTAAGTTTTATTTTACACTGCAAAAAAAGAAGGATTTCTTCACTCGACTCTGCAATATGAATAGGCTCCAGCCAGCAAATGAATCAAAGAAGGTGCTATTTCTGTGTTTCAGAGATCCTGATGTTAATAAGTTTTTCGTCTTTTCCTTATCTTTTGTGTTCCTTGCATGTGCAAAAGTCATAATTTTTCTGCAGAGGAAGAAGTCAGGAATTTATTTCAAATGTGTACTGGGATTGTTATCCTCACTTTCATGTTTCCCTGACAACAGAAATTGTGGAAATATTTGGTTTCAATTCACCATCTCTAATTGGTATCGAACGGACGTACGAACAGCTCCATAACACACACACACACACACACACCCTGATATTAGGACATCAGTTCGACCTAGAAAGAGGGCACAGCTTTCTTTGCTCGTGCTACAAAATAACAGAACCCTAATGCACAGGCCATCATCAAATGTTGCTAAGAATGGACTCCATTTCGGTCTAAATATAAGACTATGGTGCATGATTGCACTGAAGTCCATAATGTGGTAAAATTTATCCACTTACTGGAATGCCTCAGGGGTGAGGCCCTTCAAGCGAAATCAACCAGGGCATTGTTTCGTTGTTCCTTGAAAGTCCTAGGTATCCAAGTGATCATGGGGTGGAAAGATGTGTTTCTCGACTTGTCATTGCTTGAAGGTGAAATATCTGTCCACCTGCAACACCAGTTCCTCAACGTGCCTTGCGCATGACATTTCTGGCTTAGGGTATGTCTGTGCTGGCAGCCAGTTAGAATGTGCCCACACACATCCCTGAGAGTGGGAGTCGGAAGATGGAGGAAACAAGAAGTATGAGCATATCCTTGTACATGATAATTAATTTTTTGCGTTGGAAAACATTATGCTTGAAGCATTCTCATTTCATTTCTCATTATCTCTCTCTCTCTCTCTCTCTCTCTCTCTCTCTCTCTCTCTCTCTCTCTCTCTCTCTCTCTCTCTCTCTCTCTTCTGTGGTATGCGTGAATACACGGTAAAAATATCTTTACCTTTTTTTATTGGACACGTGCCATCGGGAATTGTCTTTGAAATCTTGAGTTTTCACTTTGCAAATTCTCCCCCTTTGGAGTTGTAGCGCCTTGGCCTGGATTTACCATAACATATAGTGTTTTGTTATTTTTTTCTAGAATAATTTATAGTCATTTGTCCCTGTTATTACTCGTTATTCATGATGATAGTTTGTTTCTTCAACATGTAAATAATTAGGTCATCTTTATTCGTAGAATGTGTTCTTGATTCGTCTTGAGTCTCTCTCTCTCTCTCTCTCTCTCTCTCTCTCTCTCTCTCTCTCTCTCTCTCTCTATTGCGATATCACATCACCTTTGAAGTAATCTGAATCAAGTTCTTATGTTATCGCCTTAATGCTTGTTGCCCATTGTCAGTTGTCATAACATACATTATCAGCCTCGAGGGGTATACCTTGTTTTATTAAGTGAAACAAAGGGAAGTATCCGTAACGTCAGGCATCGAGCAATAAAGACTCTTTTCTTTATGCCTTCATTCTCTTGGAAGTACCGTGCCTGATGATGATTGGTTCACAAAAGAATTAGTATTTATTTGTAAAATGCAGTATTCCAACCATTGTCTAAGACTTTGAACGTTAAGATACCGCTGACAATCAATATGGCACTGAGCCCCACCATGGTTTTCTCGTATTCCTTTTGTGAGACTTTCTTACTCTTCAAATTGGTTTAGTCTTCATTCCTTTATTATTTTGGGTAAGAAGTATAAAAGAAAAGTCATGTTTCAGTATGCAGTAACTTTGGGTTTTGTTCATTCATTCTGATTAAGTCAGTCATGTGCTTCACAATTCATTCATAGGTCCTTAAGACGCCTTCATGTCAGGTATCATCATGTCCGTTCGAAATGTAACCATGTTAGTATAATTGTATTTTGAAATAAATACGATTAGTTTCTTGGGAATCCGTTTTACTTTAGCGAATGTCGTAGTAATCTCTCTCTCTCTCTCTCTCTCTCTCTCTCTCTCTCTCTCTCTCTCTCTCTCTCTCTCTCTGTATATATATATATATATATATATATATATATATATATATATAACAATTTTCCATTTTGTTTATAGTTTCCTTGTCGAAAATATCTCATCCTTTCAGGCCCTGTTACGTCACTATGAATCCCTTTTCTTCCCCCCTAACTTTCCGTTTTGCGAATGAACATTGATCTTTGTAAGACTTCCCGGAAAGGATAATCTCCCCGGGATGGCAATTATATTTTTCCATTTGTATCGATCGCTAGGTTATTATCTCGTGGCACTAATCGCTGAATGTCGTCTCATTCGTCCCAAGGTTATTTGCTATATATTGTCCGTGTCGATCGTCTAGTCGTCAGACCACTCGTCCTTATTGACAGTTGTATCGCTGGTGATTGATTGACGTACTGTTCTTATAAGGATTTTAGTTAACTCATTCTCCTCTCCAGGGTTTGTTGATCACCCTCGCTTTTATGATTAAGTATGATGATATGTCCTCGTGACACCTCGTCCCCTCGTAGTATGTTAGCTTCATTAAGATACTGATTAGCCTGAGTTAATGGTCAGTAAGTATGAGTTTTAGGTTTACTTTGTAAATATCATACATGTGGCCTTGGCGAACGGCATACTGGAATTTGTTGGTGTCTATATATATATATATATATATATATATATATATATATATATATATATATATATATATATATATATATATATATATATTATATATATATATATATATATATATATATATATATATATATTTAAATATATATATATATATACATGCATACTTATATGTATGTATTTTCCGAATGTAAACTTGAGATTTTTGATTAATGACCATCATTACTCATGTTGAATGTAAAAGAACCATTAACGTTTTGGGTCTCTCTCTCTCTCTCTCGTCGTCTATCCATTTATTGATACCATACACCTCCAGTATGTGGTATATGAACAGGTAAGACGAACAGAGAGGAAGAGGGAAAAGTACTGAAAGTGACAGAAAGTGTGATGCAAAGGCGTTAATAATAAGGATGATAGAAAAGAATAACGCATGTTCAGGGATGGTCCAATAAAAAGTGAGTTTTTGACTTGGTCCATATAAACACGTAGAACAGAAGTAAGATGAAATTAATGATAAACTCAAAGAAAAAATTTAAAATACTATCCTGGCATGCAAGTTTGCATCTAGAAAAACTGACTACGATAAGATATACCAGAAAATTTCATACCAGAGAAATGAAAAATTGTGGCATTGGAGCTTGATTATTTATGGTCTGTGATGATATCTGATTAAATGAATATTTATAGGTCGATTAACGTCATGAGTAGAAACTCTGGCAGCATATTAAGCATTAGCACTCTTCTTAAACATGGCGGATAGAGTTGATAATTGTTATATCGGGAAACGTAGAAACACAAACCTGTGAATGCTATTTAAATATTTTAGTGGGCTAACAGGAGATTACCAACCACAATGGAGATTTTCTCCCAAATTCTTTAATTAGTTTTATTCGTAAAACATCTAATTAACAAATTCATTAGATTATTTAATAATTTGTTCATTACAGTTATTCCATTATTGAACAGTATTTATTTGTAAAGTACAGGGCTGTATGCATTGAGGATGTCGAAGAGGTCTTAGCTGATAACCTTCAAATGTTCTGTCCGCTTCCCGTATTTGGAGAGTGAATAAGCGTGATTAACATTGTACATAGTACATATTGATCTTGACGTATCTGGGTCTCAGAATCCACGACAGAGATAATTATCGTGTATCCTTAGATTGATAAACTGGGTTTTCGTTCATTATTATTACTGTTGCTGTAGTTTTAAGGACATTGTTAGCTGTAGCTGCAATGGATAGAAATAACAAAAGACGGCAATAAAATGTTCGACATGAAAGGAGTATTCATCCATTATTCATCGTACTCTCCTTCCGTGAGTGGAGAATGGGGGTTTATTTCACCGAAGTTCATGTAGCAACCAAATAATTTTACTAATGATCAGCAGAAATCATTAATCTGTAGCGTAGTTCTGTATCCGCTGTTTTGAGATAGCAGGCTTTTGAATTGAGGTCATCCTGTAAACTGCGCTTTATACGGCCTCATTATTTCGGTTTTCTTAGATCTGTCTGAAGCCCCTTTCTCTACAGACATATGGTGCATTGTAATAAGCGAGCTTCGTAGATCATTGTGGTGCTCTGAGGATTAAAACATCATCGGCCTATTAATAGTCTCAAGTTTCTATTGCTACTCCAATCTAAACCTCCTGTTCCATATCCAACCACTTTTTCCGTCCAATTTACTAGAAACCCTGTGCGTCATAGTGTTACCTCTGTTAACTTTTATTAGTACTTTTACAAACAAAATACTCATGATAATGTTTCACTTCAAAAACGTTTTATAATAGGTCGTATCCTGCGGTGATTTCATCGAAGTAACAATTGCTTTTATGTGTCGTCTGAGTTAAATATTCGCCAGAACATTAAATTCGAATTTAGTTCAAATCTCGTAATAATTTATTTATGTTCACCCCTTTTTCCCCTCGTACGAAATTTTGAATGTATTTTGCATGCAGCATTCTTTTCCATGCACTTTTACGAACACATTCGTATTTGTATTTTTTTTTCTACCGATTGCTTACTATTCACGTGAATACTATTGACTGGGGACCTCCACGTCCAATTAGGATCGCAGTCTATCCTTCACCTTCTTTTATGTTTGCTTGATATTTTTCCCATGCCCGGGAATTGCGTTTGTGATAAATGGAAGGAAAATTCATGTAATGGGAATGTAGGATTAATAAATTACGGTTCCCAGCGTTATGTTCTCTGTTACTCCTGGGGCCAATCTTGATTGTGGTATTGTCTTAATAAATTACGGTTGACTGTGATATTGTCTTAGGAATTTCTTCTCTGAGACATATTGTCTTGCTGATGAGAATCGCATGGCATAGATATTTAAGTCAGAAAGATGTGAAAAGAAATTGAGGCTTGTGGGAGGATTGCATTCATAATCTTCCTTTTTGTAGATAATTAATTAGTGAGTGCGCCTATGCCTGTGAATATAGCGAGATTACACCACTGAATACGTGTACCTCTTAATGAAATTATTTTGCCAAAGCTATATTAATGCCAAGAGTTTCCGTGACAGATTTCAATAATTGTCATATCCTCACCCCTTTCTGGGAATCCATATTTACTCATTAATTTAGCTAATCTTCCCTTACCAGGTAATGGTGATTAATTTTCGATTATCACACGTAAAATTGTTTTAAGGTAGGAAAATTTTTTATTAGCCTTTCAAGATATTTTAGGGGAATTATTGGTATTTATTATACTATAAGTGTATGTTAACGATGGCTTTGCATAAATTGCGAGGGCATGGTGTACATGCATCATTGAATGTATATATATGGCCTTTGCCCCTATAAATTCATATGTTGTAGGAGGCAGCAAATATGATTTTGTAATATATTCATTATTTGACTTTAATCTAGCATTTATTTATTAATTCAGTGTCTTGTCACCCTTTTCATGGAAATGCGGCAGACTGAAAAACATGGGATATGTCGGAAATTGTGAAGAACGTAGGTTATGTTTTATGTTCCTCACCATTTTCGGCAGACTGAAGAACATAGGACATGGCTAAAGTTATTCGCATTGAACACAAGAAACAATATTTTGTTCAGAAAATATAATGATGAAATCATTCAGGGCTTTAGTACCCCTTTAGAAATGTTATTGACAGATGGTTAAGGTTGTTATAATGTACAGAATACCTATAGACGGTTGCGCGGTAGAGTTATATAGCTGAACCCTTAAACATTTAAAGAATTACTTTTGCAAAGTTAGTTTTAAGCGGATCTTTCACAGCAAGTACGATTGCAGTTCCGTTAATTTTAACTTTCATACGACAGTTTTGGTGAAAACTTCACATGTATTTTTATTAGATTAATCTCCTGATTTATTTTTGGCGACATTTTCATTGCATTTATTTACTTTGTGCAAAAATCACATTTATTTTCTCACTGAATTGCTCACCCTTACCTGTTCCGTACATGATATCTCTATTATCCAATGATGACATGGAAAATTATCTTTGAATACTTTGTTATCAGGGTTTCCTTTTAATATATCGGGTGTCCTGTTTATATCATCCTGCTCGTCTAGTGCATTACTCCGTATCAAGTGACTTTTCACGGATACTGTATTTTGAGGATTAAAAAGTTGCAGTCTTGTAAAACTAACTCAGCTAAAGAGTACATAGTAAAAGCTAAAGACCATACACAGTGTTGTATCTCTTATTCGTTAAGTGTTTAGACGGTTAAGTAAAAAAAAAAAAAAAAAAAAAAGGCACGTTCGTTAAGAATTATGATCACTCCAGTTAAGTGTAAACTCACGGAAAGTTTGTCCTGCAGATCAAAAAAATCCGACTGTCGAGAATAACAAAATAAGGCCGGAGAAAAATTATAGACCATAGAATATAGGAGCTCAGTAATTTTAGCAAAAAAAAAAAAAAAAAAAAAAAAAAAAAAAAAAAAAAAAAAAAAAAAAAAAAAATGCTGTAGATAAGGCAGAAAAGCATGAACGCTACATTGAAGGGAATTGGCATACTTCGTTGGACTTGATAGTGGATAAGAGATGAAAGCACCGTGCTGCCTATAATCTCATGGTGATGACCTTTTCTTAATGCTTTGAATGTGTGGGTAGGAAAGACTTCTTTCATAACTGCAACTGGATCGTATGTTTCAACGCAGCTTTTCCGATGCATAGGAATGTGTTTGCTGAAACCACACATTTACGTTGAAGTCGTTTAAACTCACCATCTTTGTTTTTTCAAAAGGGAGTGAAAACCAAAACCTATGTCATCAAGTCTCATTGATTAACCAAAGCATGAAATCAGGTAGTAGTCCATTGTTTCAAGTATCAAAATTCTAGTATGAACTATCAGAAAGTAAAATTTGTTGTTTTATTTATTCAAAGGAAAGGTCCTGACCGTTTCAGATATCTTTGCGCCTTCTAGAGAAGTAATTACAGCAGAAGAAAAGTTTGAAGGAGTGCACCTTTTTCGTGGCCTTTTACAGAAAAATAAATATTCACTTCTATGAGATCGAAACTTCGTCTTTCCTCTGTATAGCATTTTATTCAAAAGAATGTAGATTTGAAAAGTCTCTCTCTCTCTCTCTCTCTCTCTCTCTCTCTCTCTCTCTCTCTCTCTCTCTCTCTCTCTCTCTCTCTCTCTCTCTCCTCTCTCTCTCACACACACAAAATAATAATTATTATTATTTTCATTTTTATGATGATGATGATGGTGATGATGATGATGATGATGATTATTATTATTATTATTATTATTATTATTATTATTATTATTATTATTATTGAGAGCTCGTGAAATACTGACACGGGTACTATGCCTTTTGAAGGCAGCTTAGTAGTCCCAGAAGCTTTAGTGCTATGAATTATTCCGCATTACAAGCTTTACAAAATACTAGGAAAGATATCAAGATTCTCCTTCTAAAAAGCCTCATTTTTCCATGAAAAACTTAAAAATAGAATAGACTGAAACGTTACATTTGATTTAGAAAGTGAATTGATTCAGATATCCTTTCACCAAGATATAAAAGAATGACAGTATATCATGTCATTTTACAAAGAGAGGGTTTGGAAGTGGAGTAAAATAGTTTCAGTTGCCATAAAAATTAAATGGAGAGCATTGTATTCCGTATACGGAAAAAACGTGATGTATTTTTTACATGATGTGTTGGCTTTTTAACATCCAGGAATCGGGGAAAAATCACTTTTGTAACGTAATGTTCTCTCTCTCATGAACCAACCCCCACAAAAAAAAAAAAAAAACTTCAAATGAATGCTGACTCACAATTTATGCATTTGTTTCATTCTTTGTGATGGATCTAAGAATAGAATAGGCAAACATCCAGCAAATTATTTTCAAGATCTCAAAATCCTGTGTCCTTTCACCTGAAAGTGGATGCAATTAATATCTGCGAACGTTCTGTTAATTGAACTGATACTATATATAAAGAATTTTCTTCCTAAATATTATAATTTTCAATAATGGGCATGCTTTTCTCAGAAGTAAGTTCTTCCTGAATATAATTATTTTCTATAGTACATTTGCTTTCTGAAAAGTAAGTTCTTTGTAAATGTAATAATTTTCTAACAGTGCATTTGCCTTGTCAAAAGCAAGCTTCTCTGTAAGTACGAATATAATTAGAGCTATCATTCTGAGATTTCTGAAGTCACATAACACTGAAACTGATATTGATCCAATGCATGACTGAGTAATGGTCTCTTACGTATCCAATCGGGGTTATCCTATGAAGAGCTTATAGGAAATGTTAGATCGTTTCTGTTAATGCAAATATAGGCATATTAAAGATGTCTAAATGTCTAATAAAATCGCAACTCATCACCTTCAGAGTAAACTTAGCAACTTTTCAATTAAATAATTTGGTAAATAATTACAGAGGCAGGTACAGCAGGCTACATTTTAATCTTTTAATCACCTGGTATTACAGAAGCAAACTCTTTACAACTTCCTTTTTCGTTGTCAACTCTTTCCCACTATTTTTAGCAGTGCTCCTGATTGCTTAGTGAAATCCCTGATATATGAGGCGCTTATCCAACCTTGTTGATCTGTTAAGATGGTGTTACTTTCATTATCTTCACGACGCAGTTGAATGATTGAAAATCCTGGAATTATTATAAATGCTTTGAAGCATCAGTAATACTTCCAGGGGTGCCCTTTCAGACGAATAATTTTAGGTGGGTGTTCTTGAACATTAGGTAGGTATCTACCTAAAATTCACTACGACCTCTTTAGATACACATGAAAAGCTACGAAATAATCAGTTCCTCGTTGGACGAACCGATATCGTTCTCGGCTAGCACCTTGCTGGGCCTGCGTTCGATTCTCCGGCCGGCCGATGAAAAATTATGGGAATTTATTTCCGGTGATAGAAATTCATTTCTCGGTATAATATGGTTCGGATTCCAAAATAAGCTGTAGGTCCCGTTGCTAGGTAACCAGTTGGTTCTTAGCCACGTAAAATAAGTCTAGTCCGTCGGGCCAGCCCTTGGAGAGCTGTTAATCACCTCAGTGGTCTGGTTAAACTAACGTATACTTAACTTATTTTACTAAATAATCATCAAATTCTCTTTATTACCTGCCAAGAGAAATAAAGGAACATAAAACAACTTCCCTGGCAGAGGTTATTATTCGTCCCAGGGTGACTCCTTTTTGCGTAGACATTACGACTGATGGTCTTAAAGACAAAAGTACTCTCCTTATTACCACTTCCTCGACTTCACGTCTCTCTCATAATGTGTAACTGATCTGATAATCCTTATAATCCTGCTCAAAATCTGGATTTTGAAACCCTCTGCCGTTCCACTGAGTCGTCTTTGGATTACGATATCACCTAAGGAGGAAAATTCAGTAAGGCTATTATAATCAACTTACTTTTCCAGTGTTTAAGGTCATTAAGTTTTTGCATGTAACTCCTTTATATATATATATATATATAATATATATATATATATATATTTATATATATATATATATATATAGTATACAAATTATATATAATATAATATTTATATATTACATAATATATAATATATATGTTATATATATACGGTATGTATATATATGTATATATATATATATATATATATATATATATATATATATATATATATATATAGTGTGTGTGTGTGTGTGCAGTTGAAGTTTAATTAACGCAAAGTAAATGAGATCATGTAAATCTGATATTGAGATTAACCGTAAGTGATTTTGTATTGAATATTGATCTAAGATTAGTTGCAACTAAAAAAATAATAAAATGGCTCTGGATATCATTATATACAATTATTCCATTCTCTCTCTCTCTCTCTCTCTCTCTCTTCTCTCTCTCTCTCTCTCTCTCTCTCTCTCTCTCTCTCTCTAGGATGAATTGCTTTAGATTTACCTAAACGTCAAATTCTGTTTGCTTTTACAGTTTTAATTGTCAGTTTATTGAATGTTTTAAGCTTCATTGTATATCCCAGGCCTCAGGCAAAGGAAAAGTGATCCCCAGAGATTATGGCTTAACGTAGTTAAAAGTGGGTTATTTTGGTCTAAATATCTGAAACAGCGCGAAGAGCCGACAACAATGAGGTAAAGCTAAACGACAATATTGGAGAGATTTTCAAACGGATTTGCTCTTAATTCCCACCGTCAACGACTCGTATTTCTCTATTAGAGAGCAGTGAAAAAGCTCAACGGCTTAACAGAAGAGCAGTTGATTGCGTTGGGCTTACATCCAGTCAGGCGCCATGTCTGATAAGTGCCGCCATGTTTACCCGTCTGTGCGTTACCTAAACTTTTGCAAATGCTTGGTAACTCCGTCCTATAAACGTTCAGGTGAATGACCTCATCGGGCCGTTTGATTTATTAGTTTACCTTTTTTTTCACTTTTCGAATAAATGGTCTCTTTCTCTATTTCCTATTATCTTCTGTAACTTCTTTCAAACGAACACCGTATTCTTTGGAAGCTTGAATTTCAAGTCGATGGGCCCCTGTAGGCTTGTTCCATATGAAAGGTGTTTATCTTTTGAATAATAATAATAATAATAATAATAATAATAATAATAATAATAATAATAATAATAATAATAATAATAATAATAATAATAATAATGAAAGTTTTGTGACATTAAAACGACCCACTAGTTTTAATGAAGTTGAGAACGTTCCTGTCATCACTGTACCAGATGCAGTGGATGCACACCCTGGGCCAAATACACACATGACGTCATGTGGAACCATGAAAATAATGGCAAGAGCAAAATTGTATGCTGTTTTCAAAACGGTCTAAGGCTACCGTGATTTTAGAATTTTCAGTTTTTTTTATGTAACTTCTTATAAAGGCCTTTCTGGAATACTTGACTTTGAAAGAAGGTTTGTGTTCAGGGAATGGGACTAGTATTCACGCTGCTGAATGATTTTAAGAATATAAGAAGGTTTTATAATTGCTCCCTATGTTGTCTATGTAAGAATTATTTCTGTGAAGAGGAACGAAAATCATTAAAAATCCGCACGGGTGCACATATTTTCAAGAGCTTCCGATGGCATATTAGGAATGAGGAACATCCCGAATCATTTCCTTATTGTAACGTCTAGACAACCGAAATAAAGGGTTTTATCAGAGATGAATGGAAGAAATTCCACCCTCTGTATGTCCTCGCCCTTCACATTTAATGGCATGCATCGTTGAATAGACTCAAGTGTGTAGAGTGGGGATGTGGAATACGCTGTGGGTTGCGTTGTCAATCTTATTCCGTCAGTTCTTTCCATAATTGTAATCAGAATGAGTTCCCGTTCAACTGACATCTCACGCTTCTGATATTTGTATTACCCTTGTGATTTTATCATTTTGTTGCCTTCAATGAAAGTTTTGACAGATTACTTAACCCCTCTCTCTCTCTCTCTCTCTCTCTCTCTCTCTCTCTCTCTCTCTCTCTCTCTCTCTCCTCTCTCTCTCTCTCCTCTCTCTCTCTGTGTGTGTGTGTGTATGGTGGTCAACCGAAATGCTTATATTCATATAGTCAACATTCTGGAGTGACGAAAGTTAAATGAATCATTCCCACTGTCAATTAAAGATACAATTTTACGCCTGATACCAAAAAACTTTTAACAATATAGTTAGAAATAATGTCAAATGCTATTGCAGGGAGCTTTGCTCTTTGACTTAACTGAATAGACACAGAAATATCTCGAAAAACTGTAATACTCGCGTTGCCTATATTAAATCTCAAATGGAAATTAATAATTAAGATATTGAGGCTACAAACCAGAACTATGAAGGAGGCTGCCTTGACGGTCTTTGTGGATTAATGAAATAATAAAAAAAAAATTGCCATGACAAAAATGAACTGCGCGGTGGATGATTTGGAATGAAAATTAGATTTCAAGAATTGCTCTGACATCAAGTTAATCGGTCTGATGCGACTTGATAAGTATGCATTATTCAACCATTCATGTAAAATGTTTTTAACCAAGAACTCCTAACGCCTAACGAATTTAGATCGTATCACTTGAGTGAAAACAAGATGATGATGTCGCTGCTCATATATATATATATATATATATATATATATATATATATATATATATATTATATATGTGTGTGTGTGTGTGTGTGTGTGTGTGTGTGTGTGTGTGTGTGTGTGTGTGTGTGAGAGAGAGAGAGAGAGAGAGAGAGAGAGAGAGGGTGGAGGCTGGAGTAATGTTAACATTTATGTAAAGCATACCACATGAAAGACTTGACTGGAAATTTCAAGGAGGCTCTTTGGGTCACGGTGACTATCAATGGATATGTCTGTCTGTTCTGTCTGCGACAAAAATGGGCGTTGGTTAAAGACATGAAGATTTAATTTTTAAATCCTTACGACGGCGTCGCAGAGATAACAGGGAATGTTTTTTGTTTACAGGAGGGTAGGAAGAAATGGAAAGTTTAGTGAAGGAGAATTATTATTCGGGATGTATTGCATGACAGAAGAGAATATCAGTTGTAGATGTATAGGAGGATGAAACAGGACAGTCAAAAAGAAAGTGAAAGAGAACAAGAAAGCAAGTAGTAACTGTATGTCAGGGAAGTCGAATGCTCTACACGGAAACATCTGCACAGAGAAATGGATCTCAGAGTAAAAGATGCAAATTGAGAGATGCTATCTGAGGTGGATTGAGTCCTGGAGCGAACGAGTAAGCATTCTGAAGTATGTTGAATGTGGAAGACGGACGAGAGACGGAGCTGAACGACGCGAGAGGGGAAATGGTTACGAGAATTTTGAGATTGCTTGCGAAAGTGACTATTGAAGATCTAAGGAGGGTACGGTGAGGATAAGGAATGGAAAGGCTTACAAATATGATACTTTGGTATGGTAGTGATTGTGTGACTAAGTGACTGATCAGGGTTTGTGAAGCACCGCCTGGATGGTGTAAAGTCCTGAGGAATGACTGAGAAAATAGTTGTTTCATTTTTATAAGGTTTGTATCGATAGAGAGGGAATGTAGAAAGTGTAGGGTATGCATGTATAAAAAACAAGTTAAGATCGATTAAAAGGTTGTACGCTGAAAGCAAATTGTGTGTTAGAATATTTAATTGAGAGAGTGACTAGTTTGGGTGTAAAAGTGTGTCCGTGACATTAGGTGTGTTACTTCTTCCTCTGTTTAGTATCTGATATATGGAGTGATGCAATAAGTCACAGAAAGGCATTAGATGTAGTAGGAATATTGGTGCCAGGAAAATGACTGTGGATTTTGGTAGATATTGGCAGATGGTAAAGTATTGATTTGGGTTAGTGATCATTAACTGCATAAACTAGCGAAATACTGTGAAACTTTGGAAGAGGTGAAGCTGAAAGTAAAAGAGAGCAAGAGTAACGTCATGATGGTAAGTGAAAAACCAGGAATGTGGAGCAATGATGTAGTGTGTTGCGCAAGAGTGAACGTAGTTGATTCATATAGGTACTATTGAGTGTAAACAGCACATGATGGCATATATAATGTCAGAAGAGGTGTCTCAGTATAGTGAACCGTATAACCCCTATACAGATAACTTCCTAACATTGGTTATTTCATATACATACATAGAAGGCCCATCAGTAGAACGTCAAAGACTTTTAACACTACGGCCTCCGCTTTTCTTTGTACTGTCCCATTAAGAGTTTCTAATAGCTCAAGCATAATAATCAGTTTTAAAGTGATATGAATTTACTAAAGAACTATTCAGTGGAGTTTAAGATAGAGTTTATGATCTAAATCATTCAGATTTTCAAAAATAGCAACAGATAATTAATTGGTGGAACAAGATAAAAACATACGAGGCAAGTATATATAGAGAGTGAATCCTGAGAGAGAGAGAAGAGAAGCTTCTAAGCATTTCCACGGAGGCTGCTGCTCAGAGATTAGTGTGTCAGAAAAAAAAAAGTCAGCAAGATCGAAGAAATGGCCGCCATTAGAAAGAAATTAGAGAAGCATCCGGGATATAGAAAACAAGAGCAATCAGAATTACCTGTCTTTTATGGCTTTTACTGGATCGCAAAGAATGAGACAAGAAATTCGCTCTTGAAAGTCTCTTCAGCGAAAACGGGAAATCTCGGTCCTTAAATTGAAAGACTTTGGATTCTTTTGGAGTGACTACAAGGAGAATTGGTTACCTAATGGAGAGGAATACCTTCAAGAGAAATGATGACAGACTTCCTTGACAAAAGAGGGAGAAAGTTCTGATAACTGAAATTTTATATCTTTCAGAGGAATTTAGATGTTCCCTACTATACAGATATATATATATATATATATATATATATATATATATATATATATATATATATATATATATATATATATATATATGAATGTATATGAAATTATAAGCTTCATTTCCGCGAAGATATTGAAATATCGAACGATAGGAAAACAAGAAAATGAATAATTTGGTTTCTTTATCGTTTACGTCACTACTAGCCTTTTCAAATAACGATATTGATCTCTTGTCTTATTTTCAAGGTAAATATTCACACACAAGTTTATATATACATATATATATATATATATATATATTATATATTCTTGTATATGTATATATATGTATGTTATATATTATAATATATATATATATATATATATATATATATATATATATATAGATATATATATATATATTAGGATGCATGGTGTGATTATTTTTATTATCCTCTGCTCACCAACATAGGTCTCAGAATTAATATAGATATACAGAGATATATTTATACATATGTATATGTGTATAACATAATATGTATATATGTATATAATTATATATGTGTGTACACGCGTGTAGTTTCAGTGTAATGCTCAAGTTATTTTAGAACATTGGTCGTACAGTTCATAAGATTAAAAGATTGTTTACTTTTGAAATTCAATAGTATATATTAGATATAAATCGTATTTAATACTTGTATGGAAGATTAAGAAAACGAATGCAAAACTGGCTATAATTAAAGGTACACAAAACCTCGGGTTATTTAAGGAACAGCTGCCTTAATAAGTTAACGGCTCAAAGAGCAGATGAAAGAGAACTTGATGGGTCTATAATTAGCACGGAATATGCAAGCGAAATCACAAGGCGCACTCGAAAAGTCAGCTGCAGGCCAGTCAAGGATTCTGGAAAATAGGATGGCGCAGGATGAGAATCGCATTTTTTCCTGTATATAATTATGTAGCTGAATAGATCACAGATTTAGTCACTGGATGTTAGCAGTTAATCATAGTATGGTGTTCCCTGACATCACCCATTTTAAATTGCAAGTGATCTTTTTTGCATGACTGCTGACAAACTAAGACTGGATTATGTACTGAGCACGCCACCTTACCTCCTTATGGAAATTTAACCTGTTGACGTCAGAGAGAAATTGGCCCATAACGTTTTGTTTCAAGTTTTAAAAAGAGAGGTGAGCGACATATTACTGTTTTTGTAGTATGTATCATCTGTTAGTCTGAACAGCATTGTTGATCCCTTCTTCTTACATTCAGCACACACGCATTCTCTCTCTCTCTCTCTCTCTCTCTCTCTCTCTCTCTCTCTCATACACACACAGACAGCCAGACAAACAGACACACACATAAATGTGTCTGTTTATATATATAATATACATTAGTATAGGTGTTTGACTTTCATTTAAACCACAATTAATGTCTTACCTTTACCAATATTTTCGGTGCTATGTTTACTTTAGGCATGTTTTAGATAGAGAAAATTGCGTTACAAGCTTAATCTGCACAAAATAATGCTAGCTTTAACCATCTGTTTTTTTATCTTTATTGTGTTCGTATTAAGATACTTGATCATTTGATTCTCCTCTCGACAGGATTTAATTAGAAGCAGCTCCCCAGATCGGATACCCGACTTTATTTTTTTTTTTTTTTTTTTTTCGGGAAAATCTTTCTGTCCGCCTTCCATTTATTCTGGACAAGTTATTAGCCAGAGGATAGCACGTTTCATTAGCCTTTTCCTTTTTCTGTTACCAACTTTGGATGTAATGTTCCTACTTTTGTTTTCCCGACTCCTACAACCTTTGATCGTCTAAAAGCGGGTCTAATGGTTCCTGGAGAATTGCCTCCCACTTCAGCGTACCCCATCTTCCGTATTACTATTTGGCGTCGCTGGATAACGTTGTGAGAGACTTATTCTCTCTCTCTCTCTCTCTCTCTCTCTCTCTCTCTCTCTCTCTCTCTCTCTCTCTCTATATATATATATATATATATATATATATATATATATATATATATATACATACATACACATATATATACAATGTATGTATATATGCACTTATATATATGCATTATACAAACATATGTATTTGTATAAGTATATCATGTATACAGTATATATATATATATATATATATATATATATATATATATATATATATATATATATATATTTATTCTTAGCCTTAATTTTTCAATCATTCTGTAAGACTGTGCAATTTCCTTTTAATGTGACATGTTCCACACTTCCATAATTGGGAGCTCAAACCATGCTTTTGTGTGAAGTGTGATAATGTGTGTATTATAACCTAGCATGTTGTGCTGGTTGACAAAATAGAAGGAAAAATGGAGTTCATCAAAACACTGTGGAGTGCTCTTCTGTGCCGTTAACGGCCTTTGGCCTCTCACCGCTCTAGGCGTTACAACACCCATAATAGGGCTAATGGAATGTCAGAGTGGCTTTGCTACAGTGGCATAGAGCACCTGCCATAAGCAGTCCCCTGGGAAATAGGCTTAGCGTTTGAAAGGCTCCATAAATTTAAGGAGAGTGGTATGTTTGACTACAAAACAGCAACCGTACACAAATGCAATGTATTCAGGTCACACAGGCTATCAAAACCGTACGAATCGTACAGTTCGAAAATGCGACGGTTTATATTTCTGTAAGTGCAATTATTTTGCTTATCGATATGAAGAATGGGATCTCTGCACAATACGTGTAACGAATTATAAATTATGAGTTTAGTCTGATAACGCATGCAACACCTGGAATTAGAATATGATACCTGTGAGCGCAATTGTTTTGCGTATCGATACCAAACTATAAGGATCTTTGCACTAAAGGTGTCAACGAATTATAAATGATGAGGTTAATGTGATAATTTATGCAGCACCTGAAATCAGAATGTGATTTTAGTGTTGACTGATTTATTTTGATGTAAAGAACTTGAATAATTCTGAGATTTAAAATCTAAATACCTGAAGTTACTTGGCACAAAATATGTTGTTAATTGCCAACGAAGAATCGCTGGTTCAGTGTTTGCAGAAAGTTCTGAAACCGTCATCCTGAAAGTAAAGTTATAAACCAATAATTACAATAATAAGAAAATATCCCAAATATTTGGAAGGTCGATTCTCGAGCTTCAGCTCCATTATACAGTGCAACAAAATTAGGGAGTTATAACAGTAGTATCTTAATAACTCAAGTGATGAATTCGGTTTCCTCTTTGCGCCATGATTCGAATAAGTAAAAGTGACTCGGATCTTATGAGTATAAATGGGTCACAGTTTACTGAACTAAGTTGAAAAATTAGAGAAACGAGACAGTACTTCAATTGCGAAGCTATTAAGAAGGCAAACACGTTGCTAATTTCTATTTTTAATAGAGGAATAGACTTCACTTTCATGCACTGTAGTGGGCTGAGCACTTGATTGCTTGGTGATATTTTATTAAATATGAATCCTTGTAATTAAGTTGCTTTCGAAATTCCATTTTGTCATTACAAAAGGCACAGCTTTGGTGGGAGTTATGCCCTTTATAAATATTCATCTTACTGAGCTCTCACAAGTAATTGTATTGCTTTAAAGATATCATTGAAATTCTCTTTACATAACTAAAATGGAGTCACTTTCACGTGTCAGCTTATTTGATGAATGTAAGAAAATATATATATTATATATATATATATATATATATATATATATATATATATATATATATATTTTATATATATATATATATATATATATATATATATATATATATATATATATATATATATATATATGAATATTTACATAATCATCAGTTCTATTTTTGCATGGAGTGGTACTTCAGTTCATATGGATATATATTTGTATGCTCGAAATTTTTGCATTTCTAAGCAATATTCTTAGCTAGTATATAGTTAAAACATATATTCTTTATATAATTTCATTTTTTAAAAGAAAGATAATCTTAGCATTAAAAAATCCAGGTCATCTGTTTTTAGAAAACTATTATAGACAACAAAAGCGTTAGGGAGGAAACTCCTTTGAGTCTTTCGTTGAATCCTCATTATCTTATAATGAACCCTGTAATTGTCAAGTTGTCGTTCATTAAAACCAGTGGTAAATGGAATTTTTTTATAGTATATGGAACAAATATTTTTATAACATTAATGATGTTAGCGTTTTATCGCTTTACCCCTTTAGTATTGTAGTCGTTTTTGCACCAAGCAAGGAGCGTAGCGTAATCAGCATACCTCCCTGATGGTCTAACACGATACATATGTATTAGCGCAGTAACTCAGGGTCGTAAAGGCATGAAATGCGTATTAAGAATCTAATTACGAACACTTGAGAGAAATTCTAAGGTGTACAAGTAAGGTTAATGCGTGTAGGAAGGTGCCAAGACCGGGGAGACGAAAACAGACCTGTTGAGGCACTGGTTGGTTGTTTGCCTGGACAAACAGTGAGGCTCGGCGTAATGCCAAGAGAGCATTGTTATTTCCAGAAGCCAATGTTTTTATGTCTCTATTTCGAGCCTTTTGTTTACCCGTATTATTTTATTATTAATTCCCTGTCGGGAATGAATTCATTGTACGTTGTCTGTTTATCGTTCTCTCAATATGTTTGGCAGGGTTACCTTGTCATATGCAAGAAAGGAGGTTGTCTGTGCCAGTCTGTCAGTATGTCTGTCAAACATTCGTTATACCCCATCTCATGCACAGTTGAGGTGATTTCAATTAATTCTAATACAAGCGTAGACCGTCATACAAAGATTTCCATGAAGGGTAAGACCGTTAATCTGTCTGCCTAGCAGTTTTTCTGTCATACTTGTCGTTGCAACTCTTTCCGCATCGTTGAAGGTTTTTCTGTAAGACTGGACAAAGGCAGACCATCATGAACAGATATGTATGATTGTAGAGTGTCTGTTAGCGTGACGCTTAGATTGTTGTCATTGCGACTTCCTCCAAGGCTGAGAAATTTCAAACTTAGTATAAAGATAAATAGATTGCCATACTTAGATATGCAATCTGGCTGTCCCACTAACCTTGTCAATTCAGCCTCGTAGACATACATACAGACATACATAGATAATTGAACCAATGTTCGACCATCTTACACAGTCTCTTGCTGGTATTTTGTCACACGATTTAAGAAATTTTAATCAAAACCGGTTCATAGGTAAATCATCACGCCTGGATGTAAGTGAATGGAGAATGTTCGTTTGAGTGTCTACCACACTTAACTTGGCATCGCAACGCCTCTTACATGTTAGAAGAGTTTCACTCAAAATTAGTATATAGGCCAAGGTAGATAAAGATATATATAGATAGTTGTTTGTTGTCACTGTATCTACCGCAGATGCTTTGCTGTTGCAAGTCCTCCTGCACAGTTGAAGGGGTTCAAGTCAAACAAAGGTGGTCCATCATTCATAGCTTCCCTGAAGATAGTTTATAAATATGTATGTATATATATACATATATGCACTGTATGCACAGTATATATATATATATATATATATATATATATATATATATATATATATGTGTGTGTGTGTGTGTGTGTGTGTGTGTGTGTGTGTATATATACGTACACGGTACGGGTACTATCTGGTGGCGCATATGTGGATAACGTCATTGTTATGTGCTAAGGCGGCCATACTGGAAAACGTGCACTACTGAAAAACAACTTCTCCTGTGAAACGTCAGCGAAATTAATGTATATGTTAAATGCAGTATTTGCATGTTAGAGCAAATGACAGTTAAGTCTGCAGTGGAAGATAGGACTTGGCGGCCATTAATTTTTCTTATTTTTTGTCTTTATATCTTAATTTTTCAACTTTGTCTTTATTTCTTTTATTTATGTTTTTTATTCTTTAATTATGTCATTGCACTGTTTGTTGAAAGTATGACTCTTTATGTGAAAATAAATATGAAAATATAATCTTGAAGATTTTCTAGAACAGAGGACGGTTCCATTAGTTACTCTAGTTTTAAGGTTTTAGTCATTTAACTTCTTCCCCATCGAAAGATTGAGGGCAGAATATCTAGGCCGTGAATTTTCATCAGTAAAACGCTCCCCTGCGACAGAAATAGATCCGTACTTATTTCCTTTAACAATATTGCGTTTGATAACGCCCATTCAGAAAGTGTCGAAAGTAATTTTTCATATGAAGCGTTGAAAATAATGTGCCTACTAGTTGGCATCGGTAGTGAAAAGCGAACTGAATATTCAAATGTAAAAGAAAGTAAAAGCTGCAATTTTCATGTGGAAACAGTCTGACGAAGTTTTAGATTAATCTCTCTCTCTCTCTCTCTCTCTCTCTCTCTCTCTCTCTCTCCTCTCTCTCTCTCTCTCTCTCTCTCTCTCCAAGCAGAAAAATGAAGTATGATTATTTTCTCTCTCTTTCTCTCTCTCTCTCTCTCTCTCTCTATCTCCCCAAGCAGGAAAATGAAGTATAATTTTTTTTCCTCTCTCTCTCTCTCTCTCTCTCTCTCTCTCTCTCTCTCTCTCTCTCTCTCTCTCTCCAAGCAGGAAAATAAAGCATAATTAATTTTGTTCCTCTCTCTCTCTCTCTCTCTCTCTCTCTCTCTCTCTCTCTCTCTCTCTCTCTCTCTCTCTCTCTCCAAGCAGGAAAATAAAGCATAATTGATTTTATTCCTCTCTCTCTCTCTCTCTCTCTCTCTCTCTCTCTCTCTCTCTCTCTCTCTCTCTCTCTCTCTCTCTCCAAGCAGGAAAATAAAGCATAATTGATTTTATTCCTCTCTCTCTCTCTCTCTCTCTCTCTCTCTCTCTCTCTCTCTCTCTCTCTCTCTCTCTCTCTCTCTCTCCAGCTATCGCATCGGCACTGTAAGCTTGCAAAGTGACTCTCTCTCTCTCTCTTCTCTCTCTCTCTCTCTCTCTCTCTCTCTCTCTGGTCGTCTTTCAGCACTGATGGAAATATGAATGTGGACGGAAAAATGGATAGAGAAAAGAATACGCGAATCCTTCAGACGAGTTAAGAATTTAGGTGAAAACTCGTGGCGCAACGGGATGCCCAGTGGAATATTGATCTTCACGTTCGTAAATTTCACAGAAGAGGTTTAGTGTGCATAAATGATTCGATCTCTTTAAACCATATGTTTTTTTTTCTCCTTCAGGAAAAGTTCGACAGCTCACTTTTGCCTCTCCCCTTATCCGCTGAGTCTTGTGGTCTTTTCCATCTGACACTGATTTTATTTTCTTACCAAGTGGAATACACCTGGACAGTCATGACTGTCTTTGTCTCCCTTCGTGTACAGAAAGAGACAGTGTGTGCTTTGTAACGGTGTGCATAATATCTTCAAAGCTGACAGCCACGAATGCAGTCTTATTTCAAGGAGTGAGCATTTACAGCTCCCACGTCCACCCTTGCGCTGTATATGCATACACACACACGATATATATATATATATATATATATATATATATATATATATATATATATATATATATATATATATATATATATATATATATGTGTGTGTGTGTGTGTGTGTGTGTGTGTGTGTGTGTGTATACGGGTTTGAACTCCTCTATGAAAGGTAGGGTTTATATAAATCATTTCGCACTTGGGTCGAAGACGTGTTGGGACATATTATATATATATATATATATATATATATATATATATATATATATATATATATATATATATATATATATATATATATATATATAGAGAGAGAGAGAGAGAGAGAGAGAGAAGAGAGAGAGAGAGAGAGAGAGAGAGAGAGAGAGAGAGAGCCTCGATGGCTCCGTCGGTTACAGCAGCAGCTTCGGACTTCGTAGAGGTCTGTGGCGCGGGTTCAAACCCGCAGCCGACTGATCAGAGAGCAGACACTTTGCTATCCGTGTAGACATCCCGGGATTATATATGTAATCAACGGATAGGTTTGCTTAAAAAGCAAATGGATGTTACAGACTAAATACACACACAAAACAAAGCCACTACAACACCTTCTAAAACATAACAAACATCTCACACGTCTCGAACTCTCGCCATACCCACGCAGTAACTTCTCGCTGCTGGGAAGAAAGGGCGTTGGGTCGGGTATGATACATGAAACATACGTACCGGGGTCTAAGCGATGTCAGGCAGGGCAGCCGATCGAGACCACAGGTCTACCCCAAAGCCAAATCAAAAAGTCCTTCAAAAGAAGGCATCGTGCTTACCCCATACAAAAATGGGAATAAAGCACGTTAAAAGAAGAAGAAGAAGAGGATATATATATATATATATATATATATATATATATATATATATATATATATATATATATATATATATATATATATATATATATACATACATACAAGAAAAAGCTCTTTCACTACTATCGTATAACTCCAAAAACAAATTAAAAAAGATGATAAAAATCACCGCATTGATACATTAACCTCTTCTCAAAAATTGAGAACCTTTTAAGAAAAGTGTAAGAAAACTGATAATTGGAAACTGACCTAGGCCGCTAATTATACTGGTGAGTTGCAATCATGTCTTCACCTGCAGTTATTGCCCGGAACGAAAATGGGACAGCAGCAGTTCATCAGGATTAACTGTTGCCGATGCACGAAGCAAATAGAATGGCTGATCACCTGTGTATGCAGATTGAGAGAATACTTGGACGGGGATTGATGGCTATTGGGTTATCTCGTTCTGTATCGCAATCAGACAGATTGGCCCTGGGTGCTTTGTTCATCTGTTGTTCATGACAATGGGATTTGATGTGCTGCATTTGGTTTAGGTAGGTGGCTCGGCTCTTCCGCTTTCAGTGCATGTCGTCCATTTATTGGTTTTACAAGGGATAGTTTGCCAATACTGTTAGAATTATTTCAAACGAACAAATCAGAGGGAAATAGGTGGCAGGAGACTAATAACAGTGTCTCTATATAATGAAATGCCGTGCTTAACCATGATAATTTTCCACTAGCTGGTCAACCCGGCACTGCCCAAGAAAACTTTGAATGACAGTCAATAATTTACCTTAGAAATAAAGTAACTCATTGTGTGGTTTTGATTAACATATTTATTTAAAGCAATGAATTCTAAGCAGAATTATTAATCACAGGAAAGAAAAGCATTTTCAATGATAGTACACATTCTTTGCATGACAAAAGAATCAAAGGAGAAGCAGGAAAATTTTTCTTAGCGTAGCCGCAACTCCAGTCACGTTACTTGGCCCAACACTGACCGAGAAAGTGTACGAACCCACGTTCCTGACACTCTACGTTTCAAACCAGCCCAAAATATCCCACGGCTGGGTCTATGCTGAGACCCATAGTAAACACAGTACCACGGAGGGTGTGGGTACGAGTTTGAAACCTACACGAAAACCTTCCTTGGGTCAAGTGAGGGCCTTGTGCAAAATTTTGTATAGACCGGTCAAACGATTCGGATTTTTATAGAGCACAAGTTTACATAGTTACATTCAAATATACTCATATAATATGTAAGATAGTGTGTAGCAACGATAGTCTAAGGGTAATTGACTCCACGAGTAGACTTGCCGTCGGAAAGTCTGAGGCCAGTCTCTTTCACCGTTGGCTTTTATAAAGCATTCTGATCTTCAGAGTGGTAGGCTATATAACGTCCCTTTTTGACTCTCTTGGTATATTATCTTTGACGGAATTGATTATAATAACCATAATATTCTATATGATAAAATGCTCTGTATCTGTATCTTTCTGTGTAACAGTAATAATCTGCGGGTAACAAATATGTTTAGACTTGCCATCGTTCAGCCAGAGCCAGTTCCTCTCATCACTGTCTCCTATGTAAGTGTGCAGAATGGAGGTACCTTGGTTCAAGCTTCAGGACAACACATAACGCCTCTAACGCTGCGAATTACCGTCTGGATTATCTTAAAATTCCTTCATTTTTGACGGTATGGGTTCACTAGTTGTGACAATAATAATAATAATAATAATAATAATAATAATAATAATAATAATAATAATAATAATAATAATAATAATGCCATATGTCATAACTGAGTGGCAATGATAATTGATATATTACCAAAATTAATACCATACAGAGTAGAGTAATAATAATAATAATAATAATAATAATAATGTAGACAACAGTAGGAACATGACCAAACAACAAGTAATACACAATTCCTGACCAGTTCTCAAAAGGATAGCAATTTGGGTGATTGATGGTCGACACTGAAAGTCAGTGAGGGAAGAAGGAAATCTTGCAACAAGGGAAAGTAAAATTTGAGGCATTTGGGTCACCGGGAGATGCATTCGGTTATAAGAAAACAATCAGGTATTCCACAGGTGAATGTTTTTTTTCGTGATCACCCAAAGGGAAGACAATTAGCAAGACATTTAAGTTTTCATATTTTAGGGAACATGGGTAATAATATACTTTTAGATTTTTTTTTGAAAATTATTGTTCCATTTTCGAATTCATTTAATTTTCTGTTTTTGCTATGGTTTAGATTTAAGATGAAAGGTTGAATATTACTGGATGCAGCACGGTATTTTAATCTACAGAGACTGATGAAGATAAAGATAAGTCAAATTTATGGCAAATCTATGGACCAGAATCTGACCAACTGTGTACGGAGGAATTTTCAAATCTTCATAGCTATGGTATTGGTTCGAGTAAATCGTAAGAAAATTTTGTGTGTGTGTGCGTGTGTGTGTGAGTGTGTAGAGAAAGAGAAACGTTGATGAGCAGACGTCTCTTAGAAAAAAAAAATGCAAATGGGAAATGCTGTCTGTAGTTAATACAGTCCTGGTCGACGGTGTTAGTGAAAATAAAAAAGAGGCTATGCTAGGTACAGGAGTGTAAAAGGTTAATGGAAGTTTGAAAATGCCAAATGCCTGTGAAAGTGACTGTTGAGGGTACAAGGAAAGTAAGCACGAAGGCCCCAAGACTTGATATCGTTTTTTATTTCAGAGGGTGCGTTCCAATCTGTAGTTTATGATATAAATTGCCTCTGCCAAATGTAGATGATGCCATAGAGCTTAAACCAGGTTATCTCCAAACTCTGCTTTAACGGGAAAGAAAAGTTAAAGCTGGTTGCTTCTCGTTGTCTTTATATTCCTATACAAATGTTCGCAATTTGCAGCTGAAACGGGGCATTGCAGATTACGGCCCTCAGTATAATATTTGTATGATATAATGTTTGTCGGCATATAGCAGTTCACTTGGTTTTGTTTATCAGGTACTGGTTTATTAAACTCTTCTTAAGTACATTTCTGATTTTCTGTTATTTATTACGCATCCAGCACAAGATATGATTTTCACTGCTTAATGAACAATATTATTGCTCCCTGGCGATATACAGTTCATAGGGGAAATACAATTTTCCAAACCATTAAATAGTTTTAAGTGGACTTGAAGCTCGGAGCCAGCACAGTTGCTAATTATACCCTTCATTGATTATCGTGGTTAATAACTGTATCTAAGAGCTTTCTACTTGACGAAGTGCTCTCTCTCTCTCTCTCTCTCTCTCTCTCTCTCTCTCTCTCTCTCTCTCTCTCTCTCTCTCTCTCTCTCTCAAACAATTTCTCGCTCGTAGTTTATCAGTTTTGGATGCAAGCTTACAGCTAGGTGAGTTCCAGTCAGTCGAAAGTGTGGCAGTGTGCAGCGCAGCAGCAAATGAGCTGCCTGAAGAAATGAGATATAAAGTTTATATAGAACCTAAGAATGTTAAAGATGAAATACCAAAAATAGATGTGATAATTTTTGTTGGTTGTATGAATGCGAAGGATGGTAAGAGCAATGAGGATATGGGACATGTAACGAACAAGAAAGGCGTGGGAGAGATTGCTAATAAAAATGGGATACAGTTTATCAGTTTTTGCAATGCAGATAATCTTGTAATAGGAGATACTTTTCCCAACAAAGTAATCTGTAAATACACTCTTACTTTTCCAGGTGAAATTCTTAGAAATAAAATAAGTCGAATACCCATTAATTAAGAAATAAAACGCTGTGGAAAGTTAGGAACTAGATATCAACTTGTCATGGCCGTGCTAAAGTAGAAATTAAAACTACCCAACAATGAAGTTGCCAACATATCTAAATTTAATATAGTAAGAATTCTTGATTGATTTTTTTAATTTAATGTCAAAATAGACTTGCACTCCTAAAAACTATATCTAAGGCAGAGCAGTCCCCATCAGTGAGGACTGGATTATCGTCCAGAAGTGTATATCAACCTGCTGGAAAAGTAGTACTGGGGTATGGCTTAAAAAGACGGCACTTTGATACTGGATGAAACCTGGAATACAATAAAAAAAAAAAGAGTCTGAACAAAAAGATACTTACAGAAACATTTCAGGATTAAGGGGGTGAACACAGAGTAGACCCTGATGAGTACTCAAGTTTAGATAATGAAATTAAGTGGAGTGCAAGACGAGATAAGGCAGAATTCTTGTAAAAACAGGTGGATGATGCTGACTAAGCCGCGTATTCAAGGAGTGGCATTGGTGTTGAGGTAGCCAGAGAATTATTAATGAAGTATTCATGAATGAAGAGAAAGAGAAGAAAATACCCATCAAAAGGAGGGGTGGATCATTAATAACATCAGACAAGAAAAAATAAACGTTGGGTAAAACATTTTTGTTAGGTCCTTAACAAGAGTTGCGAGAAGATAATTTGATTGACATAGCAGAAGCTAATTAATGAATTCATGCTTTTTTAAGCGAACTCAGTAATAAAGAAACTTTGGAGGTGGAAAACACCTGCCAGGTAATGGAATCAGTGCAGAGATGATTTTAGCCGTAAATATAATGATACCTTGCATACTAATAAGGCTGTTTCATAGAATTTGGCTTAGAGAAACACAGCCTGATTGGAATTTGGAAGTCACTGAACAACTAACAAAGAAAGGTGGCTTGCTTGAATATGGTAATTACAGAGGCATTGCACTTTGATTGGTTTCGTGAAAATATTCTGTATGCTCACCCTCAATAGACGAGATGAAAGTACCAAGAATTGAACAATTTGGATCTAGAAAAGGCAAGTGTACAGATAAAACATTTTTATGTTAAGAATACTGGATAGCAGTTTCAGGAATTTACATGATCTTTTCAAACGGCTTTTGTTGATTGTGAAAGGACATTCAACTGACCAGTATTATGGGAAGGCTTACATTATGGGATCGATACTAAAGATATAAAGTTAGTTGAAATTATAATATGATTTTAGAAATATTTTCTAATTCTGCAAACATTACAGGATAGGAGATATACAGTATTTATAAGAGTAAAAATTTCACTGGGGTCAATATTCCCTCTTTGCCGTCGCTTTCATTTGACATGCTTTCAAAAGAAAAGCAGGGTGCAACATTCTGTTTATGACAGCTTTGAGAAAGAGGGTTGTCTGCTCTGGTTCAGACTTTGCATTTTTCATGAAGAAGCTAACAAATTGTTCAAGATGATTTCGGTTTCTTGTAGAAAATTGATTCATGATTTGGCGTATTTGTTCATGCTGTATTTATACTCTTTCACAACTATTCAACACATTTGTATGTCGTCCGTTTATATATACGAGTATATATATATATATATATATATATATATATATATATATATATATATATATATATATATATATATATAGATATATATATATATATAGATATATATATATATATATATATATATATATATATATATAATATATATATATATATATATATATATATATATATATATATATATATATATATATATAATATATATATATATATATATATATATATATATATATATATATATATATATATATATATATATATGTACAGTGGAAAGATACTTTTTGTGTTGTGTGTTGTTGGTTTGGTTACTGGGCAAAAATTTATGTTCGCTTTGGCAAAGGAATTTATTCTCCATAACCTTTATAAATAACTTTCCATATCAGTCACTTTTGTGCTCAAATGCATGAATCTGCGGCCATTTAAGTGGCTCATTACCTTTTAATCATTGTTATCTGGGATCATGTAGAGCATTTTAATCTGTAGCTATTATAGTAAATTCACAGATGCTGCTTTAAGGTATTGAGATATTAAGTGTTATAGATTTATGTGGATGTCACGAATACATCTAAGTAATTCAGTGACAAAAATTGTTTCTAAAAATTAGATTTTAATAATCCCTTTTCTGTATTTCTAGGTGAGTACATGGAAGGGGTCTAGAGAGAGGTAAGACTCTGTATGGTGTTTTATCATTCTGTATTACAGATTTTTTTTATTACAGTATATGTATATATGTATGTATTATATATATATATAAATATATATGTATGTATACACACTTATATGTATGTATGTATGTATGTATGTATGTATGTATGTATGTATGTATGTATATATACAGACTTATATATTTGTATGTATGTATTTGTTTATGTATGAGCGCTTCTTAGCTTCCCCATTCCATTGAAGAGACCCTTATCCTTTTATGCCAAATGTATTTGCATCTTGATTATATCTGTCGTGTTAAATCACATTTAACCAATATATTAAATCGTTGTAGTAACAAAGATAATTATACTGGCGTAATTGCTTCATTAATTGAATTTAATTGCATAATTCTTTTTAAAATCTCTGAAGAAAACATGGAGAAAGTTAAGTACTCAAATATATATATTTTTTATATATATATTCTTTTATGCCAAATGTATTTGCAGCTCGATTAAATCTGTGTCGTGTTAAATCATACCTAACTTGATGATATCGATGTATTAACAAAGATAGTCATACTAGTGCATTTGTTTCATTAATTGAAGTCAGGTGCATAATACCTTTTGAAATCAGTGACAAAAAAAATTGAAAAATGTTCAGAGCTCAGATTCCCACTAATAAAGACCGTTGTAGAATACGGAATTAAAAACATATTTGATATGATTAACATTTAATGCTGTTAGATTTAATACTAAAGTGCTGTGATAATTAGAAATAGGTTCTATTGACGAATAGATTATGTTGTTGTTTCGGGAATGGACGTAATTTAGTGTTTTTTTCTCAATACTTTAATACAAAAAATCGATGGGAAAATGAGGGGTAGTGTACCTTTTCCATCTCTGAGTTTTTTAGTAAGCATTCATTATTACAGAACTGATTAAAGGACAAAGTTCATGGTACAGTATTCATTACACCTTTATTACATGAGTGTTGAAAGAATTTTTCTGTGGTATTTTTTCGTTTTAGATTTATGTATTTTTTGGGGTCGATGACCTTTGTTGTATCTGGGATATGAATAAAATCGATCCATTCAAAAGCCTTAAGAAAAATACAGTGAAATGCTCAGACTTCATCTCCTTTTTCTAACCCAAATGGATCATTGGCATTTAAGGGCAAAGAGTGAAACGAATTCATTCGCCAGGAATTTGCAAGAGAGCAGGAAGGGTGGGGATCGATGCCACTTGGAACAAACCTATAGTCAAACGGGAATCGAATGGTAGGTTGGATCTGGGCAAAATTAAACTGCCCTACCGAATCAAATATGGGAGAATAAATCTGCTCCAGGGGATATTGCCCATTGCCCTTTTGATCCTCTTAATACTTAATGTAGACTTCCACGAATTAATAGGGGGGATTTTGGTCTACCAATTTGTTTTATATAATTGTGGCTTTCTTCATTTATATATGTTTTTATGCATATGTTAGTTTGCTTATATGCAAGTGAATGCAAATTAGTATTATTTGCTTTTGCTAAAAGCCATGAAAACTATATATATATATATATATATATATATATATATATATATATATATATATATATATATATATATATATATCGGTTACTGAACATGGCTCATCCTAAAAGTTATATATATATATATATATATATATATATATATATATATATATATATATATATATATATAATATATATATTATATATATTATATATATATATATATATATATATTATATATATATATATATATATATATATATATATATGTATATATGGATATTGAGCATGTTTCATCCCAAGATTTTCACTGATTAATGGAAGATTAACATTATTCATAGGCAACTCTCGGAAGGGCATAGGCAACAGACAATGTTTCCATATATATATATACATATATATATATATATATATATATATATATATATATATATATATATATATATATGTATGTATGTATGTATGCCTGTATATATTTTTTTCTTTTCTGTGAACGACAGGTAATTGAATGGACCAATGATCTAGCCCTCATCTGTAAGCTAATGTTACAACCCATACTGTAAGAGTATTATGTAAAATTATGTATATCTGATTACTCATTAATTAATGATAATTGGATAATTGGTCCATTTAATATCTCGGGATCCGCACGGTATGAAAAGGTGATCCAAGCGCTTGTAGGAAAGCTCTTGTTGCGTTAACGATTTGTATACGTTTTATGATGCTTTTGAGTTTGACGTGAGTGTTCCAGTTCTCGATAATTATTCATAGCTTGTTGAAACAAATTTTTTGTGTTGATTGTCGACTCCCATAATCTTCCGGCTGTCGGAGAGGCTTTGCTTAGACTTCTATTTGGAAGAAGTTCTCTCCATTTAGTATGTGAACTTTGATCGGAGTTTCAGAGGAGGTCTTGATCAGCTCCCCAAGTCGACTCAGTAATTGCCTAACAGCACTGTCACAGGTATACAAATAATAATCGTGTTTATAGTTATGGTTATTGGCGCTTCCTAAACCTGCCTCTGTTTCATTCAGCATGGTATTTACACTGTCCCCCAGATGTTAGTCACCTAATCTTTCTTCGGCAACAGTTATAAACTCTTGACTTATTAATGCTGTTTTTATTAAAAATAGTTTTTCGATGACATATATTGTGAAAAGGTGAGGTAGATCAAGCCTCTGCCATACCATTCTGATAATAATTTGTATAACTGAAAGTCACTATCTATGATCTTGCAAAGGCAGCCACTGATTTTCGTTATTGCAAGCCCCTTGCTGTTAGAGGTGCTGGTGTTGCAAAACCAGAATGGTGTACGATTGAGTGAGCTTCGTTATATTAAAACATCTCTGATATTGTTTATATATATATATATGAATGTATCGCCCACCAGTGATTCTGGGAACTTTGAGATCGAATCCGGTCGGCAAGATACGATTCAGGTCCGTTCTCTGCAAAGCTCCAAAAACAAAAACTATAGATTTTTGCAGAGGACGGACCTGAATTGTACAGGATTCGATCTCAAAGTTCCCAGAATCATTTGTGGACGATACATATAGATATACTGTATATATATACATACATACATACATACATACTGTATATATCGTCCCTACCTTGTAGCCAGTCGAATGCGGTGAGTATAAGTGACATACTTATTAGCATTGAAAAACACTCCTAAAACGATTAACACTGAAAGAGCTTTGTCAAATACACACATGCACAAAGATATATATATATATATATATATATATATATATATATATATATATATATATATATATATATATATATATATATATATATATATATATATATATAATTTTTTTTTTTCATAAATATTCCCTATCGCTCTGTCTCCCTCCCTCAAAAATCCGTATCGCGTGGAGCGTTATAAAAAAAAAAA
>JANJGK010000049.1:6395269-6450269 GCA_039081455.1 Macrobrachium rosenbergii
GTTGATTCGTGGCGAAGTAGATGGAAATGCATGTCCGTGTCATTAGCAGTGTCAAGTTTTTTTCAGGAAAGGTATTTACTGTAACATGTTTCATTTATTTATAAGATGAACATCATATTGCATAAACTGTAGCAAATGAGAGAGTGAGAGAGAGAAAAAAAAATTTCTTTCCAAGGGTATTGCCCTGATACTGTACGTGGGGTCATGCACAAAAAGATGAATTTAAACAAGTATATTTTTCTAGCCTAACTTGCTTCGTTACAAAAATAAGTAAAAGATGGCAGAGCGTCGCATAACAAAAATAGAAAAAAAAATTCTATTCATTCATGCATTTCATGTTCGCCTTCCACTGGCCTACATGCACAGGGGATTCCGACACGACTAGGTTGAGATTGCGCAAAGCCCGTGACAAGTTTCGACGAGTCTCAGTGAGGCCCCGGAGCCACAGGAGCGTTCTGACGTTGCCTCACGTCTCTTTCTGTCATTGCTCTTCATTAGGAAATCTTTGTTTTGCTCAGAATCTCGAATATCAAAGTTTTCAGAGTTGCCTAATTAGCCTCAGCGCACTTGAATTCGCCCCCTTCCTGAAATTCTGAGGCCTGAGAAAGGTCACATTTATGATTTTGTCAGTTTTGGGCTTCAGGTGTATTAAGAGTGTGAACTAACATTGTGATTTTCCATTTTTATTCTGTAATCTCTTTTTCTTTTCATATCCATGTTTATAACATCGTGACTATAAAGTTAAGTGATGGGATGATTTTATGCTTGTGTGTCCTTAATTACTTCATTGTCTTAATTATTTACGTAAATTATTCTCAGATTATGAAGTACCATCCGACAGTTATTTTCCTAAGTTGTTCTTAGATTATATGGTTACTGTCTCCAAATTATTAACGTAAATTGTCCTTAAAACTAAACATAAAGGCATCAAAATTACCCCGTCTAGAAAAATACATCTTTTAAATAAGGTAACTAATTATAAATACACTTATTAAATGTTATTAATACATCATATGAATAGCAATGGCCATAATCATATTCATTTACTCCTCATAAGTTAACAAAATATATGGATAAAATCAAACAAGTAAAAAATGCGCCCAAGTTTCTTCGAAGCAATCGAGTTTTCTGTACAGCGTATAATGCTGTATGAAACTCTCAGCCACGGCTCATAAAGCTCTCAGCCGCGGTCCATGACACTTTCAGCCACGGACTGGTGGTGGCCTGTGTTGTTGGCGCCATGCGCACGATTATGGCTAAATTTAACCTTAAATAAAATAAAAACTACTGAGGCTAGAGAGCTGCAATTTGGTATGTTTTATGATTGGAGGGTGGATGATCAACATACCAATTTGCAGCCCTCTAGCCTCAGTAGTTTCTAAGATCTGAGGGTGGACAGAGAAAGTGCGGATGGACAGACAAATAGCCATCTCAAGAGTTCTCTTTTACAGAAAACTTAAAGGGCAATAATCTCGTGTCTTCAGCTCAGTTTTCGTTTGATGTTGGTGCAAAATATACTAGCAATCCTCATGAATACTCATCCCTGATGCACTCACAAGGAGACAGTTGTTTAAATCGTTTATCGTAAAGAGCGAATTAAGACTGAATGTGTCTTGTTTGATCGGTAAAAACAGGGCAACCAGAGATGCTACCAGTTGTTGCCTTGTGCAGTTCAACATTTGAACGAAAAAATTACGAAAAGAAAGGTTAATCCAGCATCAATGTCTCATTTCGCCCTTGTTTCGAAATCGCTTGATCACTGGGATATTTTACCAAAAAAAAAGTAGATATATTCCTGACTTTATTATGTAGTAATTTTGCTCTTCAAGCTGTAGAGAATACTTTTACTTCTCTGACTGAGGAAAGTTCATATTCAGAATCCTGTGTCATGGGCCTTTTCGTAGGGGAAAGGTTGGCTGCAGGACGAAAGTGGTCGTTTAAAGAACAGATGGGTCTGACATACACTTTTCTAAGTTTCAGTACTTCATGAATTCAGTCTACCGTCCTTTAACATTCGTGCTTCTTTCTGTACCATTTGTTACTCAAAGCCTCGGAAAAAAAAAAAAAATATTCGGATCATATTTCTATTTCGGACCAAAGTTCGATCCATATATTTTTGTCTCTCTTCCACCAGCAACGTTATAGTCTACACTTCCTAGAATTGATTCATAACCTTACGTTTGTAGCGACAAGGATATTGCAGTCTCCTTAAAAGACAATTCCCCGTTCCTAAAGAATCTTTAATGGGAGATTGAAATTTACGGCCGTGGAGTTCCACATTGTGATAAAAATTTCTTCTGTAGGATGTTCCGTCATTCATCATTTATTTTTCCATTTCATTTAATTTATAATGTACTTTTTTTCAAGAGGAATTCGCCTCCGTTTTTTGGATAATAAATCTAGCCCTAAGTAAAATTCAAAATGAAAAACAAAATGAATGTTGCAAAACATCTGGAGGTTATTATATAGCAATTCTGTCTGAAATATTGCGATGTATTTTCCTCCCCTCTTTGTTGTAGGAAAATGAAACGGGGCGAAGTGTTTAATTAGCTTGTTTTTATCATTACGATCCATCCTGCCACCTTCTTTCTGTTCCTGTTATTGGTTCCTTAAAGCACTGGTTATTTAACATATTTATGCATATAGTATCTTACTTTCACAGGTGCATTCATATTTGAGTGTTCTACTCATGTTATATACTAATTCCGCCGTCATTTGTTTATAATCTTCAGCAATTCTTTTTTCTCATCAAGATTAGTTACTGACAAGGACCTAAACATTTATGTCACGTGTGCTTCTGCTAAAAGTGAATCATCTTTTACTTAGTACCATCTTGCATTCACGAATCTATAATAGTCTTGAGTGTTCGGATCATTTGCTTTATATCATTTCTGCTCTTTATTAATGTAATGTGTTCCTGGTCCTCCTTGTCGTTTTTTGTTTAACCTAAAGCATTAATTTTCATACATTTAATCCCCAATTTTCTCCTTAGACTCAATATTTAGAAGTGCATTATTTTACACGTTTCCAACTAGTGCAGGGACATTATTCATAACAGCATTCGCGTGCATTACCCTCACACCCACACCCAGTCTTGCTTTACTACCATGAAGGCACTCTCCCAGTTGTTTCTTAAAACTGTAATTTTACTCTCAGTATTTTTTTTTCAATGCCAGCGGCGTAATTCCAAATGGTTTTATCGTCTCACTTGCCTTGTCATTCGTTATTTCATGTATATTCCATCAGTCTGCAATGGTTATGCTAATTTGCCTGTTCGATTATCATGCATTCTGAGTGCCTTTGCAGATTTAATTAAACTTGCAAGACGCACATGCCAGAGAGAGAGAGAGAGAGAGAGAGAGAGAGAGAGAGAGAGAGAGAGATAGCTTATTACTTACCGCTCGGTAATTTTAGCTTGGCAGAGTTGATATCAAGGTAAAGAAATTTTGATAAATATTACATAAAAATTCTTAGGATGAATAACTGGGTATTGACTGTTGTAAGGCAGGTGCGTTGCTTAAAATTTTTATCCTTCCTGCAAAGTAAAAAGTAAAAGAAAAAAGATGAATAAAGAGAATGATAGTAACTTATATGTAATAAAAAAAATCAATATACTGTACGGGAAGGAAATGAACCAAAGTAGGGAGTGACCTTCAATTCACTGTTCTTTAGCCTGAGCATCAAATACTCGCTCGTTGCTCTGAAATGAAAAATTAATTATTTACTCAGTTTTCCGGCTGAGGTCGCTTTGGAGAAATTAACAGACTTGGTTATTATCCCGTAGGAAGTTTATAAAATGTGTGCATTTAGATTTAATCAAGAAAATGGATGTGATAATACAAAGTCTAAAGGTCTTCAGCTCAGAGAAATTACTTAGTTTCTCGTTTCATCTGCAATAGCAGAATAATAAAAACTCGTTCAAAAGCCAGAAAAGACTTTGATGTAGCTTAGGAACACTTTAGCGTTAGAAAATGGAAAATGGCGGACGGTTGAAAGAAAGCTAATGAATAATGTGAACGCTGACTTGGTATTATTTGTCATTGATCTTTCTTTCACTTAATTTTTTCAGAAGTATTTGAGCAAAAAATGCAAAATAATGACGCACTAATTCATAATTAACCTCTAATCGTCAAGGAAAGAGCATGAAACTGAAATGATGAAAATCGGACCTGAGAAATATCAAATTGAGTATGAAAACCTTTTGGCAATAACTATTATTACGTTTTATCTGACATTTCAAGCTTTAATATCTAATCAGCGTAAAGTTAAGTGTACCTTAGTTTTACCAGACCAAATATCAGAATAAGGAAGAATTCTGAATATTGTCAAATCTTCATAAGTTCCAAGAAAGATAGTGTTTTGTCTTTGTTGTGGACAAGAGGGCCAGTAAATATGAATCCTGTCTCCATCTCGAATGACTTGTTTTGCCTTCATCGAATGACAGTAGGCTTTTCAATAAGTCTCGAGTATGGGATCATAACGTTGTTTTTACTGGCCATCCTGAATGCGCTTTAGTAATATGGACGGTGTCATGTTTTACAGTTATAGTGTCCCCGCGCTATCTTCTGCGAGTTGGAAGAAAAGTGGGAAACAGTTTCTCAAAGATGGCTCCAAACATACATTCGTTCCTGTAGTTTCTTGTGAGACTGAACTTCAGATGCAGCTTGCTGTCAGGCATTATTACGGTGGCTTTATTCATGTATGTATATGTATATATATATATATATATATATATATATATATATATATATATATATATATGTATATATATATATGTATATGTATATGTATATATTTATATATATATATATATATATATATATATATATATATATATATATATATATAGCAGACGCATATATACACATACGTTCTCGCGCGCACACACACACGCTATATATATATGTGTGTTTGTGTGTGTGTACACGCGTGTCCTTGTACGTAAGGGTATTCTGTACTGAAGAAAATTCACATTTAGTGTAATCTTGACAACAGTAAAACCATTATCATAGTTTACATTTTATGATGGTTTTTATAACACTGGTCTAAAGTCATCAATAATGTGGAGCGGAAACTGCCTTATTTATGTTTACATATTTTCAAGAGATCGCCGTTCCTGAATTCAGCGGAGCCAGCGAGTCAAGAAAATGATTTCATTTAAGCAAAGTAAGTATTGGTGTGTTAATTTTTGGTAAAGATAAGAATTTACCAACAGCAATTACACCAAGTCACGAGACAAAACTTTTCCTTTTCATAATGCTGAAAGCGTCCAGCTTCGGAAAACAAAAGTTGAAGCTTCAGAGCATCACCTTGTAAGCTGCTTTCCTTTTAGAAGAAGTTAAACGCTTCACGCATGATGGATCGTGCCATGCTCTTTACTGCAAGCGTAAAAGAAAGGTTCGTCTAAGATGCTTTGGAGTAGAGGTTGTAAGCAGAGGAAGCAGACTTAATTCCGTTTGAAAATGCAACGTAATGTACCTTGTATTTTGAGTTTTAATTATTAGTGACTTGATCATTTTTATTCTGTGTGTTATTGTTTCTCCATTTGTACATTTTGCGCGCTTATATTTAATTTTTAATCTTAACGATGATGAATTGTCAGCCTGTAGTATATGTATATGTATATATATATATATATATATATATATATATATATATATATATATATATATATATATATATATATATATATATATATATATATATATATATATATACACACATTTATAATATATATATACAAATATAATATATATGTATGTATGTGTGTACATGTAATATATATATATATATATATATATATATATATATATATATATATATGTATATATATATATATATATATATATATATATATATATATATATATATAGAATAGATATATATATATACTGTATATATATATATATATACATATAATTGTGTTTTCCGCTTAGAAGTTACCCTCTTCCTGGCTTCATGGGAATTGTGGTTGATATACTTTATAGGAAAAAGAAAAGATAATGAAACTGGGAATGATAATTTCGTAATAGTGAAAACAGCTGTTGTTGAGAATTACGATCCTATTAAGCGGAAGCTATCATCGCTGTTGCATTTACTTTTATTATGGAGGCTTCCAAAACAGGAACGCAAACCATGTAAAGTGTGTAATACTTCCGAGGAATGCTATTAATACCTGGCGCAGTTGCCCGAGAAATACAATGTTTTATTGTCTCTTTCTCTGTGCAGGTTCACTCGGAGACTTGGCATGCTTATATATATATATATATAAATTTCTGACTCACACCCAGAAATTTATATCTGTTCCACACGTGACTGTGTGTTGATTATTTCTGTATTATATATATACATACATACATATATATATATATATATATATATATATATATATATATATATATATATATATATATATAAATGCTTATTTCGAATATAAGTGCATGCTAAAACACACACATGTATGTATATATATATATATATATATATATATATATATATATATATATATATATATATATATATATATATATATATATATAATATATATATATATATATATATATATAATATATATATATATATATATATATATATATATATATATATATGTGTGTGGGTGTGTTTGCTTCCGCGCACGACCCACCAAATGAGTGGCTCCAGAGATACGCGAAGTCAATAGTTATTGCCATGCTTAACCTGCGACTGGTGGAGCAGGTTGCTGGCCGTGTAGAATATTTAGCAGCATATTCGTACCCCTACGACGAAGCTCCCTTGTAGTAGATCACTGAAGACCTTCACACTCCTTATCCTGCTCGCACTCTTGTGCTTCTTTGTTGTTACCAGCCGTCCATCCTTTTACCTTTTGCCCTTGATCTCTCTCTCTCTCTCTCTCTCTCTCTCTCTCTCTCTCTCTCTCTCTCTCTAGTTCTTCATTTGAAGGGTAGGTAGAGCTCTCAGCTAGCACGCTGTTGGCCCAGCGTTCGACTCTCCGACCGGCTGAGGAAGAATTAGAGGAATTTATTTCTGGTGATAGAAATTCATTTCTCGTCATAATGTGGTTCGGATTCCACAATTAGCTGTAGGTCCCGTTGCTCGGTAACCAGTTGGTTCTTAGCCACGTAAAATAAATCTAATCCTTCGGGCCAGCCCTCGGAGAGTTGTTAATCAGCTCATTGGTCTGGTTAAACTATGATATACTCTCTCTCTCTCTCTCTCTCTCTCTCTCTCTCTCTCTCTCTCTCTCTCTCTCTCTCTCTCTCTCTCTCCTCCAAAGGCATTAAAATCAATCTCCGTTATCGCGTGCTTATTGTTTATTATTTGTTATTCTCTAGTGTAGCCAGATCGTCTGAAAACATTGATCCATGTTTTCGTCCTTGCTGAAGTTTTTACGTGTGTACCATATATCTGTATTTCTTATTTTTTAGGCCTCCTAACTTCACATATACTTTGCATGTAATTCACTTTGGCAGCCTCCATTTTTACTTATTCCATTTTAATGCAATGTCAAAGTTTCTGTTCTTAGCTGTTTGCAAAGATACGCTAGCTTCACCTATTAAGGTTACATTTACTCTCAAATACCTACTGGAATCAGCCACTTCCATTATTCTACCTTCCATCAGCTTTTCTTTCTGGTCTCCAGTTCTCCTCGTAACTTTACACTTGTAACTGAATGTTCACCTATATTTTTCATTCACATCTTTTCTCATTACTCTTTCCATAAATTTATTAAACAGGAATGAAAATATGACAGTCTTGTCTGAGACCCACAATTACATGAAATTTTACTTTTTTCCCCCTCAAGACTTTTTTTTTTAATTATGTCGTTTGCACTAACGTTGGTGGCTCTAGATAATAAAACGAGACAGTTATTACTACCACGTTTATACTTTATTTGCGGGATCGTGGCTGAATCCCCTGTTCAGTAAACTTCCACATCATTAGCCAATTTATACACCTACACAGAAGGCTCATCAACAGTTTGTCAAATCTTCCAGCACACTGTGCCATCCAACCCTATTTTGGACATATTTCCACGCTTCTGGGATAATAAAACCCCTTCTTTCTAATACCTCTTTCTCTTCATCTGTCCAGCTCCTTGGAGAGACTCCTCTCCTAAACATTCTGAATAAATTCTCTTTTTTACACTAACCTATCTTGGTCGATTCTCTTTCTTCGGACGTAACCGAACCACCTCAAAATACCAAGGTCCATTCTTCATCTGCGCGGAGTTGATTGCCATTTCTTCTAGGTATCTTCATATTTCTCACCGTCTCAATTCATCTTATGCGGCACAAGTTTCACAAACAGTTCTTCCCGACAGCCTCAAGCTTTTTTGCACTCACTGGATTACATTACCTCTTTATCAGTTCCAACATAATTTTTTTGTGGGTCCATGTATGCCACATACAAAAAGTCTCTTCTAAAGTATTGCCTTTATTTGGATACTTTGCACTTCCAAAAGCCGTTTCTTCTCTTGGCTAACATCATTCGCCGGCAGTGACCTCATGCCATGCCTTGTAGTTTTACTGCAGGTTAAATTAATGCCACTGGGGACCTGTATTGCCTTCCAAGTATATTAGCATAGAGCTTGACAGACTGATCTTTTAACTTTTGGTTATTTTGCTTTGTTGTCTATAGGCATTGCATTGGATGAAATTATATTAATGCTAAATCTTGTCTCATGATCGAAAGAAAAGACAAATAATCTCTTTATGTAATTATAATTCCAGTTTTCCCCTTTTTTTTAGTTTTCTGTCCGTCCGCACTTTTTCTGTACCCCCACATAACTTAATAACTATTGACGCTAGAGGGGCGCAAATTGGTTTGTAGATCATCCACCCTCCAGTCATCAACCATGCCAAATTGCAGCCCTCTAGCCTCAGTGGTTTTTATTTTACTTAGGGTTAAAGTTAGTCATAATCTTGCGTCTGGCAACGATATAGACTGCGCCACCACCGGGCCGTGATTAAAGTTTCATGGGCCGCGGCTCGTACAGCATTATACCAAGACCACCGAAAGATAGATCTATTTTCGGTGGAGTTAATTATAAGATGTACAGAAAACACGGTTGCGCCGATGAAACTTCGGCGCATTTTTTATTTGTTTTATCGTTAACCACCAGTGATGTTGCAATGTTATTCTAGTTTTAATCCGACGGCTAATGAATTTGCCAAATAAATGAGGAAAAAAAGTTGATTGGCTAATCAAATGTACTTAAGAGTGTCTGCTGAGCTGTACTTAATCTTTAAAGCCCACGTAAATTAGTTTTGAGATTTCCGGAAATTAATGCCTTGTCGAGTAAAAAAAAAAAAAAAAATTGTAAAAAGAAAATGTTTCCAGAATCATGGCAAGTTTAAAGTTGCAGTGTTGTCTGGTGAATTCATTAGGATTATGACATTTCCTGAGTAAAATTTAATGTCAGTAATTTGGAGTTTTCTCATTATAATGGAATTTATAATTATAACGGTTATTCTTTCCGACCGGTTCCATTAGTGGGACTGGTACCATTATGTGACAATGGTTCTTCTACCTTTATTAGCATTTTTATGCTCAGCATTTTTCTAGATATTTGTTTGTCATTTTCCTTAATGAGATTTCCTTTTCATCAAAATTTTTCTCTTACTGTGTGTGTGTGTGTGTGTGTGTACGTTGAATTATTTAATTCATTCATTATAATCAGAAAGGTAACAGAAAAGTAATCTTTTATGACATCAACAAGAACGAAAGTCAGAATTTTCACGCTTTACTAAGTAAGAGAGATATTTATTAGCCATGCTCATTTCTTGCTCACTATATTATCATTGATAATGAAAACTGATTCACACTTAAATTGAGACAAAATAAAAAAAAAAAGACGATGATGCTTCATACTGAACGATATTGTTACAACTTCTCTTCAACACACAAGCATGCACTATCTCAAGAAGTGTGAATTTTAAAGGGGATTTTAGAAGTCGCCCAACTTGGTACTTTCGTTGTGAAGTGAGCGTCCTAACCTCTAGGCCTCAAGTACCAAGTGAAAAGTTCCGGATTTGCATCTTAGGAAAGGTTAACCATGTGGGCACAATCCAGTACAAATTAATTTTTCTCTGCTTGATTAAGCTGTAAGTTGGGTATCTGGTACTTATACGCCAGTGATGCCCTAAATGAAGGTTTAAAAAGAGCATAGGGCTAGCAACATCATCCCAAAATATTTTCAGAGGACTGGAGGGAAGGCCTTTTCTATTGCCAAATTCTTGAAGTAGAAAATACATAAGGTATATATATATATATATATATATATATATATATATATATATATATATATATATATATATATATATATATATATGTGTGTGTGTGTGTGTGTGTGTGTGTGTGTGTGTGTGTGTGTGTGTGTGTGTGTGTTTGTATAAAACGTTTTGAATGGATTTGACTATCTTATCTGATGTAAGAATTCAAAAAACCTTTATTTTCATATGGACTGATTTTGTGATTCGACTGTGATTCTAACATGAAAAAAACAATAGCAATAGGTGTTTGTGGTTTCAAAAAGAGCTTTAAATCATATTGGATATTAAAAGTTAATTTGCCCATCGACAGGCGGGTTTAACAAGTGTGCCAGAAGTGGAGTTATTTTTTATTAATTATTATAGAATGTTGAATTTTACTCATCTAACTGCATGTAATTGAAGGTCACACGAGTTTTTAATTAATTCGGAAATGCTTTACCGTTAATAAAGTTTTGAAATATGGTGGCATTGAAGTTGCTTGTGGGTTAACAGAAATTTAAGCTAACTGTTGAACTGCGTCTATTCAGTTTGTATGCGTAGAAAAATTCAGTGTACAACGAAGGTGGAGTAGGCTTTGTTTATCCAAGGTGTCTAAGAAACAGAAATGTGCCAAAGATTGTGTCTCAGAGAAGACAGAGAGTAATGTGCTTTTTCAGACTGTTTCCATTTTTCTATATTATAAGGATGGAATAAAAAAAAATACAGTGCAAGAATTGGTTAAGTGTCTGACTGGAAAACTATTACTGTTTCCTTACAGGAAATTTCGAATGGTTAATAATTACACAATGCGTAATATAAAGAATTATTCGCCAGTATCACTTAAAACTCAGACTTATTGTACGTCGTTTTCTGTTCAATTTCCATAACTATATGTTATATTTAGAACAACAATAATCAAAATTAAATGTTATGTGGAACTGTTGCATTATATAAGATTTTTAATTCCTCGTTATCGTTATTGTTTTTCCACTTCCTCCAAATTGAACATCTTTATTTTGAAGACTATGAAGAACAATCGCGTCTTTAAAGATAGAATAAAATAAGACTCCTTTTTTTGATGTAATTATTGTTAAAAATATGCTTAAAATCTGTAATCTTAACGAGGACTGCTGTCCTCAGCGATGACTATTTTGTCATATCCCGTGAGCCAGTGAATCGTTTCAGAGCAACACTGTCGTACCATGTCTTCCTTTTTAGTTTTCTGGAAGAGAGAACGATTGAGATGGCTTTTTGTCTGTCCGTCCGCCCTCAGATCTTAAAAATTGCTGAGGCTAGAGGGCTGCAAATTGGCATGTTGATCATTCACCCTCCAGTCATCAAACATACCGAATTGCAGCCCTCTAGCCTCAGTAATTTTTTTTTTTTATTTAAGGATAAAGTTTGCCGTAATCGTGTGCCTGGCACCGCTATAGATGCTGACAACACAGGCCACCATCTATGGCTGAAAGTTTCATGGGTCGCGGCTGTGAGTTTTATGGGCCGTGGCTGAGAGTTTCGTACAGCATTTTACGCTGTACAGAAAACTCGATTGCACCGCATTTTTTTTTTGTATTTATACGTTTCTGTTGATTGGTCATGATAGTTATTGCAAAACAAATCATGGTACTTGTAAACAATTAGTGGCGCAACATTACCGTGACATATATTTCTGATACACAAATGCCATTTCAGTATGTAGAATCATATAGTTTGCACGTACTCTGATTTGGTTATGAAACAATAACATCCTCTGTTTACCTTTTGTAGCGAGTGTTTACAAGTCTCTGTAATCAGACATGCAAAGTAATTGCAAAGAAAAAAGTATGTGTAAGATATAGTTTTTTATATTGAAATGACTTTCAAATGTCAAAAATATATTTTAAGGGGATTTTATACCACTAGATACTTACATTCCAAAGGTGAAATATGCTGATAATCGCTTCGGAAAAGGACGAACATTTTGAAGGAAGAAATTTCGTATTGCTCTTAGGGAACCAGACAAAGAAACGGGAAAAGAATAATAAATGGAGGTAGTTCAAACGTCACTGCAATTAATGTGCTCTTAAGCAAATAAAAGGTATGATCAAAGCTTCTCGAGATTAGGCGCGAGTGCTCTTAAAAACTATTTTACGATAATAGGGTTCAAGTGCCGATTTTGACAAGTCTTTGAGGTGAAGCGTATTGCGTGACCCTGTACATGAATGTTAAGAAATATAAGAGTATTTGAGCTGGGTAAATTGGTTGCTATCTTTTAAGTGAAATATAAAGGGGTAAAGTTGCTATCTTTCAAGTGGAATATAAGGAAATAATCTCAGCATTAAATTATTTGGCCCCTCCCCCCTCCAAAAAAAAAAAAACTTGAGCTGGGTAAATTTGTTGCTATCTTTTAAGTGAAATACAAAGGGGTAAAGTTGTTATCTTTCAAGTGGAATATAAGGAAATAATCTCAGCATTAAATTATTTGCCCCCCCCCCAAAAAAAAAAAAAAAAAAAAAAAAAAAAAACTAGCGTTGCCAAAGACTAGTAGGAATATTCATAAATACAGGGTTGAGACGTTAAACACATGGAACGATAATTACGTGCCTTAATAAAAAAAAAAATATAATAATGGTCAACATAAAGAAGAGGAAGCAAGGACAAGGTTTTCCTTTAATAGTTCGATAATGATGAACTGCCTCAATTACACTCGAACCACTTTGAGGGATAAATGGTTCCCATTAATTTGAGGTCTCATTTCCCCTATGGGCACACGCTGTGTGTGGTTTGGCGGTCAGAATTAATCTGCTCGTCATAAGGGATATAATTGTAGAATCCTGCATAATGGGCTTATGCTCCAAAAGTGAAAGGTTTTAATGAGCGAGTGTTAGGTGGATGCGACGAAATCATTTCTGTTAGAGAGTCCAGCTGTTCCGGAATTCGGGAGTCTGACCAAAGGGAATTTAATCGAACTACATGCAAGAGGCTTATATAATTTTTATTTATTTTATTTTTATTCAGTAGATGAAACCTATTCATATGGAACAAGCCCACGGTGCCATTGACTCGAAATTCAAGCTTCCAAAGAATATGCTTCTTTCAAACTCCAAATTCAAGCTTCCGAAGAATAGGTTGGTTTCACCCTCTCACCACAGACCCCACACCGCGGCAGTAACTGATCATGATACAGTCACAGATATTTCATTACCCTAGGGGAGGCGTGAACTCTTGACATCTGGGTGGCATGCCAAGACACTAACCACTGTACCAGCGACCAGTTAATGTCGTTCAGCTGTTATTGAATCATACCATTTTAAAATGTAGCATTTTATAATATTCGTATTATTCTTTCATGGCTTTTTTTTGCTCTAGTATAAAACCAGAATCCAATCTCGTTATCAGCATAAAGAAGGCGAGTAAGTACATCAAGATAAATCATGCTAAAGGCAAAATTAGCTTTTACTTCACTCCTCCTTAAGATTGTTTTTAAGCCATATTCTCTCACAGGAAATCCTTTAGGCTTCAGAGATGGTGAAGAACGACCTTGAGTAGTCGAGAAAAAACGGGAAATGGATTTGCCTCATCCTTTTTATTTTGTTCCTTGACTTTCTTCGTAGTTCTCCATTTTGATTCATAACATATTTCATTATTGCCACTATTAATCTTATTCTACCCTGTGGAATCTAAAAACATGCTCACATGTTTACCATAACTCTTTTTATCGCCTAGGTTCAATTTTTAAGGAAAAGATGAAGATTATAGCTATGTTCTTCCATTAATTCTATACCTGGAAGATGAACAGGTGAAGCTTTCAAGATATACACTGTTTTCGTAGCATATGTGGCACAAGGAGAACAAAAATGGAGATGAATATGGAGTTCAGTAGAAACTCAGGGATATGTAGAACGGGCAAAAAGGTCGGTGTATATAAAAGAATAGATCAAAGTGTTGGGAGATAGTTTGATCCTGAGGACGGTAGGTATGTGAAAAGTGTCTTATTCAGAAGTGTTTCGGAGGCAGGAAAAAAAAAAAGAGGAAGACCTAGAGAGTGCTGGAAGATGTGTGAGTGAGTTTAAGTTCACTCGTGCGTGTTATTCCTTTCTTGAGGCCCTGTCAAACGGGCACATTTTTTTAGGGTCCTCTTTGCATCTCGCTGCTGAAGCCTTTTCAAACTCACGTTCGTCTTCTTGCAGCCGAAGGTGGTTACCTAGCAGGAAGAAATTTAGAGTAAGCTTCTCCAGTACTTTCCTAGCTGACTGTAATATAATGTAATCAGAACAAGAGACGCAAGATTAACCAGTGCAAATAAATTTGAATTGAATAAATTTTTGGGATTACCTGTGTCGAGGGGAGGCTGACAAGTGCTGTAGCAAAAAATGCAGAAAGCTGACAAGAGTCTTATAAGTAAAACGTTTGAAGTGGTAGAATTTTTAATGAGATTGAATTGTATTAAGTATATGACTTGGTCAAATGCATGTAAGGTTGCTCCCCGAAGTGTTGTTTGCAGTTTAAGACAGCCAGGAATTTTTTCATGCTCAAAATCCTGGAATTATTCTGAATATTATCAGCGATGATAATGACTAGTCGTACGACTTTGTAAGTGTTTTAGGTTATGACTGGGATATAATTGACTTTGATTTTATTGATTATTATAAACACACACACACACACGCATATTTACGCACACATATATATATGTATGTATATATACATATGTATATGTGTGTGTAATAAACTTCATACCAGTAGAGAATTTATTCTTTTTTGATAACCTAGAGAACTACTGTTTTTTTTTTTATAACAGTTTGTTTACATATAACATGGATTTCCGTTAAAGCATTACAACTTACTGTTATTTATTCGCAATACATTTTTATAGAGGTATGCGCTATTCTGAAATACAATGGCCATGATATCGTTTCAAAGGAAATTGATAAATTCACCAGGAAAACTTTTGTTTCGTGTTCGATGGTATGAACATTCATTGGAAGCTATTTTGTTAATAAATAAATTAACAAATACAATATATATGTTATATATATACATATATATATGTGTATATATATATATATATATATATATATATATATATATATATATGTATATATATATATATATATATATATATATATATATATATATATATATATATATATATTATTCATTTATTTATATTACTGCAACTGTTATCTTTTCTATTTTACAAAAGCATAATGACTGGACGAGAAATCCTTCCTGATATTATTGGCAATTACTTTACATAATAGTGATGTAATATGATACAATTTATTCTAATATTAATTAAAATTACCATTTGCTGCAGCATATAACAAAACTGTTCAGGCTAAAATAGAATATAATTCTGTAGAAAGTAAATATCAGAATGGAATTTCACCTTCTATTGTGTATTTCTCTTCTTTCTGTGTTTATTGTTATCTTCTGTAATTTGTCAGATGAATACTTTATTCTTTGGAAGGCTGGATTTCAAGTCAGTGGTCCCTGTTGGCTGATTCCATATGAATAGGATTCATCATGTGAATAATAATAGAAATAATAATTATCATTTTGTAGGTATTTCATTTTCTTTGAGATTACTAAATAAGATTTATTATCCAAGAGCGAATAGTCTGATTTCAAATAATTTCCAATGGTTGATTTAACTTATACTTAGCATATATGAATTTTAAGGTGAAAAACGTCATTAAGTTCTTATTACCGATAGATAGAGACGTTTATTATGTATTGAATTTTACGTATATTTCGTGACGGATTATCGCAAGTTTAAAGACTCCATTAAAAGATGAAAACTGAGTCTGGGAGCATTGTGTCGAAACCGGTTTTTTTCCGACATTGCCAGAGATTTACTTCGCTGTTGCCAACAGAAACTACACTCGTGTTAATATTTTGTTCAATACGTAGCCAGGAAGTGGAAAGGGATACTTTGTTGAATACGTAACCAGGAAGTGAAGAGAAAATTTATTCCATACATATATGCAACTGAACCGTTTGATATAACTTATGTTAATTCTGGAAATTTGCATTGAAATCAGACTGATTCCTTGGAGATATCCGTTGGGAACATCAGAAAAATAATAGTAATATATTTGCGCTACGAAAATGCAGAGGTTTCAGATAAGAAAATCTGCTGGATATAACTTTCCCACTGTTGTTTGGTTTATACTTCTGATTAAAATCTTTCGTAGGGGAAGGAAACCCCGTTGTAATGTACGTGAAATACAATACTGCTGGCTGAAGAAGGGCTGTAGCATTTTGGGTGTTTCGGTTGCAGAGTTGCAAGGTATTATCAAATGTATCAACTTATTTTGATATATGATACTGTCGTTTTGTAATATAGAATTTGTAAAGATTTATTACACAACTGTACGGAATTTATAAACGAAACTAACATAAGTGTGATTTACTTTGATGATTGGGATTAAATATATTTTCTTGAACTTTCTTTCATTTATAAAGAAGAGATTCATATTATTCATGGCAGGTATTTCCTCGTAAATGGTTAATGAGATTATATGTTATATATTATATATGTATGTCTATATATATATATATGCATATATATATATACAGTATATTACATATGTTGATTATATATATATATATATATATATATATATATATATATATATATAGCGTAGAATTGTAGCGACCCCGCCCCCACATATGGAAGGTGCTTAACAAACAAAAATTGTAGGTACCAGAATTATGGTTTGCTGTCAGTCCTAAGCTAAGAGTAGTGCTTATTCAATAAAGGGCCATTTTTAACTGATTACGCGAGGTTCTCGAGAGAGAAGCGCTGTAAGCGTACTTAACAATGAAAACAGATTGTAATATTAATTGAAGTGATTTTGAAACCTGTATTATTAATCTAAATCTATTTGAGTGTCAAATTTATTTTAAGAAATATTTTAATGTACCCTCTGAATTTCATGCAAATAAAAAAAATTACCAATGATAAATTTAAATAATAACTGATGAATTATATTAATTTATATTGCTTTCTTTATTAACTGGTCATTACCCCAACAGAGGTTACTAGCATAATACCTGTCTATTATCACGCTCATTATTACTTATTCTTAAGCATTCTTTATTCTTTACTGGAACTACTTACTTTTGACAAATGCTCAAGGATGAAACTGAGGTGGTTCCTCATGAAATAAGTATAGCTTTCGTTTAAATCAAAGTAAAACGATACTTGCATGTATTTGGAAAGGCAGCTGGTTCCGTCCAGAGCAATTGTGGACCTGTATGTATGAAAGGTGTTAATGCCTTAGATGGCAATAACGCGAATTTATCTTAAGATTTAAAACATAGTCGAGGGGAGCTGCTTATCCCCTTGACTGAAAAAGGTCTATTGATATGTAAGGAATCAAACGCCTTTACCACCTACAGAAACTTCAAAACACTGAGAATAGAAGCTAACTCTGCCATGAGCAACTTTGTAAAATGTATTATTAATTCACCTCTGCGTAGAGTAGTAACTTGGCAATTGCAGCATTTAATTACTATAATTATTTAGTCAGCCTTCCAGCACAAAGCCCGCTTGATGATGATATTAATCAGATTGTTTGACCATAAAGTATATAATGATTTCATGTGATGCACATTATAAAATGTTCACGAGAAAGTTGTTAATGAATTTCTCTTGCGCGTACAGGCCAAAGGTGTTTTGAAGTGCTCCAGTGATGGGATTAGCTCTGTAGAATAATGCAGGTAAATTGAGATAATTATCCTCTGATAATGGTGCTACACATAGGATGGATCAGTTGTTTTTATTCACCGATGACGGCGTACTATTCACGATGACTGGATACTGATTATATCGTAATTAATGTTATGTGCTTGTAATTGATATTTTATTTTAATTTTGTCTGTTTTATCTCATATATATATATATATATATATATATACTGTATATATATATATAAAATGTGCATACATATTTAAATATATATATATATATATATATATATATATATATATATATATAATATAATATAATATAATATAATATAATATATACTGTACAGTACAGTATATCTATACACGTTTGAGTCATTTCTAGGTTTGGTTCCATAGCACTGTTTATAGTTTTAACTTAAGACTACAATAGTGCTGTTGAATCTTTTATTTTAGCACAGCAATAGCAGACATCAGTGTGGAGGTCTTAGCTATTTGTATTTTACAACAAGCCCAAATTCAAAACAGTTTTTCTCGAATCTATATTCTCCAGGACTTGCAGAATAGGCGTTTCATAACTTCCTTAAATTGATTTACAAACCTTAATATGCCTTCGTTAAGGGAAATTGTACTAACGCAGTAAGCCTGTTCCTTGGTTCCTGATATAATCAGCTCCATTTTGTAGCAGAATTACTACCAATTTTGTTGTTGATAGGATCAAAGATGTAGAATAACTGATATGTATTCTGAATCTATATTTTTAATATAGTAGCAAAATCTGTTAAGTTAACTCGAAGGTGCAGCATCATTTAAATACAATGCTGTGTGTAAGGGAGATTGATTTTCATGTCCTATATCTTATTATTACTGTAAAATCTGATTTCTTCATATTTATTATTATAATTTTTTTTGGCAAAATAAACCAACATTTAGTACAATCAGTTTGTATTTAACTTAGAAGTACACGATATTAAACTAATATCAAGTGTCAGTCTTAGGATTTGTTGTTTTTTAAGAAAAACTTTTCCTTGTACAAAATACTGTTTTAATTAAAGAAATATACTTTGCTGCATGATAGTGACCATATTAGTCATCGTTAATTAAGAACTGCAGTTAAAAATTCATATATAGGGAGCTATATAAGTACAAATGTACATATGCTACATTGCATTTCACAGACGTAGGTCTGTCAGTGACGTCATCCAGTCACATGATCAAATTCGGTTTTGGAAGGTGGGTACTCGGCTTGAATTTAATTAAAAATATTACACACTAGGAGTATTCCTTTGCCAATCAGTTGTGACTCATATATGTATGTATGAGTATATTATATATATATATATATATATATATATATATATATATATATATATATATATATATATATATATATATATATATTAGGAATATATATTTCTGTAAAGTATGAAGCATGCAGTATACTTTCCCTTTGAGTCTTGTTTTTACCTAAAGCTTCTGTAAGCGCAGTGCAATAGAGCATCAATGAGATAAACAATTACTGAGTAGTATTTTCTTGTTCATCTTTACTATTAAACCAGTATTCTTCTGGAGTCAAGGACGAAATGTCAAAAGACTCAAAAATGGTTATTTTTTTTTTTTATTCTGTTTAAATGAATAGTGTTATTTTTTACCAGTCATCTCAGTTTTTGTTTTATCCCATTTAATCTTTTAGTGAGATATTCACAGAAATGTTATGAAGTTTTTTCAGCAAAAACTCTAACCATTTTTCCATACTACTCGGTTGTGGTTTAGCTGCAGTTAAAAAATAAAAGAATAAAGTTAGTTCTAATTATTTTTATTATTTCTGCTTACATCGTTGTCTGAGTTACTGGGTATTATTATTTTTCCGAAGTATGAAAACCTCTATAATTTTCTGTCGTGATAGATTAAGCAGCGCATGTTCTAAAAAAAAAAAAAAAAAAAAAAAAAAAAAAAAAAAAAAAAGAGAGAGAGAGAGAGAGAGAGAATTTTGGTGGATTAAGCCGCGCATGCTCTACAAAGCTCATGTATGTCACAAATGGAGTAAAACAGAATTTGGAAAATAAATGAAAGATGAAATGCTTAGCAATCCCTCTGAAATAGTGGAGGCATATAGAACGTCGATGTTCATGAAGAAATTGAAAATGAAATTCTGTAGGCACTGAGGCAACAAGTAATTTTCCCGCAAAGCGAATGAGTTCAGTAAATCAGTGACGAATTTCGCAGATACCGATTGCCAAAGTTTCCCCAAACAGCTGACGAGCGAATCTTATTGTGTCTACACATTTATACAGGATACATCTGATAAGGAAAACCTTCAAAAGAATTTTGTGTAAAAAGCTATTCCACGGCATTTATGGTCAGTCGACGTGTTCCTTTCTGAAGGGAAAAAAAAATAATTCGTCGAAAAATCATGAAAGTGAGTGATGAAAATAATATAAACTGATGACTAGGCTTTCCAACTGCCAGGTCTGCACGTTTCAGCAGGCGATACAAAACAACTTTCCTGTCTACCATTTCTGCTTTTTATTCTTTGCGCTTCGACGTATTTTCTCCCATTTTCCGCTCCAGATTTGTCACTCTTGCGCGTGTCCTTTTTTTTTTCTACTCTCATACGACTTTCTCTTTGCCACTTCTGCCGCCCATTTCCTTTCGTTACTCCTGTGCTCTTCATATGTCTCATAAATTCTCTTTCTTTGTTCCCTCCCCACTGAAATCATTTGTTTTGTTTTTGTTACTACGTTCTCTCCTCCCTATTACTTTCCTCTGTTTTTTTCTCTTGATTTTAGTTCCTCAATTTCTGGTTCACTTTATCGTAAGTCAGATCGGCTTTTGAATTTTTACTCTCATCTCCCTTGTGTTTCCCTCCCTTGTGTTTCCCTCCCACGCTTAGCCCACATTCTCTCTCTCTCTCTCTCTCTCTCTCTCTCTCTCTCTCTCTCTCTCTGACACTAAGTCCAAGTTTTCGTTGTCTTTCTCGGTATTGTTATTTCTTTTCTGATACCCACATAGGTATCTTGATACTTTCATTTCTCAAACTGACCTATTTTAGAGGTTGACAGAAAAGGCAGAATGCATAAATAAGTCAGTATTTCCTTGGAAGGCAAAGAGAAATAGAGGAGGGAAACGTTTGCAAAGTTAATGTTCAAAATTGTGAAACCGGGTAACTTAACCAGTTGTACGTAAAATTACTTTCTCCCTAGCTAGGTGCGAAAACGGTGTTGAATTGCTACGTACTGTAATTAGGTCATTTGCATATATTTCATCTTTTTGGAACACGTATGGTGCTGGAATTAACTGGAATGCGGGTCAGTCATAATGGCTGGAAATTAGCAGGAACCTTTGGTGCCTGCAAAGAATTTTATCCAGTGCAGCTGTTTGTGGAGAGCCGTGTTGGTATTCAGTTGCAGTTCCATTCCAGAGAAAAAAGCAGAATTACTTGTTAAGAAAAGAAAAATAGAAAATAAAAATTAAAACCTGAGAATGTCTGATAATGAAGAGTTCCATCCGTGGAGATTATATCATCCTGGCCCTCCCATTTTCAATTATGATATGGTCTGGCGGAAACCTGATAGTCCACGTCTGTTATCTCTCTCTCTCTCTCTCTCTCTCTCTCTCTCTCTCTCTCTCTCTCTCTCTCTCTCTCTCTCTCTCTCTCTCTCTCTCTCTCCCTTCGGTTTCTTCACATCACAGTCTACCGAAAACCAGATACAAAATGCATTGCAATGTGTAATTTAGGTACAGTGGGTTAAATGCAAATTTAACCGAATAGTCATTATTGTGAACGGCGTGGCTTTAGTCTGTCTGGGTGGTCGGAATACAGTTATTTCTTCTTAAGAAACTCATATTGCGTGTTCTAGTCGGTTATATTCTGTTTAACTCTGATTGAAGTTGTAATTGTCATATATGTTTTATGTATAGTGCAAAGTTGAAGAGAAAGAACATCGTTCAGTCGACAGTTTACAACTGTTACACACACACACACAATCAATACTGTTGTTTAAATTTGTCACAAACGTGTGTGTGTGTGTGTGTGTGTTTGTTTGTTTGTTTGTGTGCAGCCTTCGTTAAATTTATACATTTTAATTCTGCGATTTACCTACATTTATATATATATTCATTCATTATTTTCAAGCATTTTTCTTTAGTCTTTAATTGTTTTAGTTACTGCAGACAGTTATTTTTTCTTTTTTTTTCTTTTTTTACATACACGCAGCTCTTATAATTTTGGATGGATTTTCATAATTTTCTGTGTTCAACTGACATGAATGATAAACTCTTAGAATGTGTTGTCTTTTACGGATCATAAAAAAAAAATTGCAGGGTATTCGCGGTATGCGGTGGCAGTTTTTGCTAATTCGTGACTAATCTTAAGGTTTAGATAATGACAGTTTGGCACGGTTCGTAGAGGGTCCTACTTTTATAGGAACATTTCATACTCACTGCGTGGCATTTCATAAGTGAGAGTTGATCGCTAAGAATCGTCAAGAATACTTGATACATACAATTATATTCTGACGCACCTAAAATGCATTTTTAACATGTCTAGAAAGGTCAGTATTGTTTCGTCGAAGGTACGGTATGGTACATTGTTCTATGGGATAATGAGATTTCATTACACGTGCAAATGTGAATCTTCTAATATTTAGTGTAAAGTGTAAAGTCGTCTATCATTTATCATTATCATTTCAGTAGATGAAACCTCTTCACATGTAACAAGCACACGGGGGCCATTGACTTGGAATTCAAGCTTCCAAAGAATGATGGTTTCATGATACAGAGCCAGTGATTTTTCATCCCCCGGGGGAAGGCGCGAACCCGCGACATCTGAGTGGCAATCAACGACACTAACCACTATACCAGCGGACCATCTATTAGAATCTCTTCAAAGATACGCCAAGACATATGAACACTGTCCGTTTTTTTTATTTTGCTGGACATCCCACTTATATTGAGGATTACTTTTTCCTGCTAATTTTTTTTACACATTTTTTTAGTAAGCAATTTTTATGTCATTTCGGTAGAGGATTGCTACAGTGAGGTGTTAGAAATGGGGAAAACTAATTTACAAGACTCAAGGCTGTAATACCTTTGTAAATCCTCTTTGTAAATTCAGTTGTCTTATCTTCCCTCGTCTTTTTAATTTCCAGCTTGGGAACTGAAAGAGCACATCTTAATTCACGTATACTCATTAGGCTGAAGTCTTTCATAATCCGAATCATGAACCTTGAGGATCTTAACCTCTCATCTAGCAAAGAATGAGATGTAGAAAAGTCAGAAACTCAAATAAGATCCTCTTCTGAACGTCGTAAATACCTGGTAGTTTGTCGGGGTTAGATGAGTTGCCAGTGGAAAATGTCACCAAAACTGAGAATTTCGGGAACTGTATAAGATACCTAGAAATCCTACAGTACCTGGAATGTTTTGGCAAAGCATCAAATCATTCTGAAACGTTCTTATAGGGATGGAAGCGAAGCACGGGTTAGAATATCTAGACCGGGAAATGTTGGTATAGCGCAGAATTGGGTGTGGGACAAGGGGACTTTCTGTCTCCATGACAGTTTATTATCTTTATGGGCGAGGTGATGGGAGAAGTCAGACAAAGGACATTAGATAGAGGTGCAATGGAATGTGGAATGTAAGATTTTTTGCAGGCGTCATAGTACTGTTTTAGAACAGTGAAGAGAAACGGCAGAAAGTAACAACAGTGTATGAAAGTGTTTGCAAAAGGAGGAATTTGAAAGTGAACATGAGCCGGAGTAAAGTTATGAAACTAAATGAAAACCAGGACGGTGATGATACGAATGCTCATATAGATTGGGGAAGAATGGAATTGGTTGGTTTGTAAAAGTATTTGATTGCAGATAATATAATGTATAATAGTATGTATAAATTTCTGTAAAGTTCCATTGACGTTTGTAAACGTTTTGGATATGAATTTTTAGTACTTTATACTTGCTAGTTACTAAAACCACATTTGTACTTTCAATATTTTCATATTTATGTTTATACGATATGTACGTCAGGGCGTTGTGAGGCTGTAATTCTGTAAATTTGTCTGCTGCGCTGTTTGATAATTTTTTGGGCACCGTGTATAAATTGTGGTAGTTATGTATATTCTTTTAGGTTATCAGTTTGCTATATATTTCCCCTTACAATAGCTGTTTGTTTACATGCATAACCGCTACGTAAAGTTAATAAAGAATATTTGTACTTACAATGGCAGCTGTGTATATTTCAAACTGCAGCGTAAACTCAGGTTTTTTTTTCGCCTTCCCATGACAAGCTCCATACCGAGGAACCCTGAGAAATCGTGGAACCACGGAGGAATTCCGAGTAGTCACGTGACTCCCCTGCAACCATGTTAGTATGGAGGCTTGGTTTGGACGGAGAAATTATGATTACATTCTTCCCGTGTTTAGGACTAAAAGGAAAGCGTCGAGCCTTCTTAATGACACTGCCATTTTGAAAGGATATACTAAAGTTCCGGCGCACTGGTAGTTAAGTGAAGCTGAGATGAAACTGTACGTTGCTCATGAAAAACCTGTAATATCCTAGTGCTTTCGTCTTTGCAATAAATAAGTTTCAGACTATTATTGTACTTGAGTTGAGAACATCTCTTTCTTCATTAATTATTGTCAACTTCTAATCAGTTGTAATATGTTCTCTCCCTCCCCATTTTGTCTAACACGTAAGGGATATTATATATATATATATATATATATATATATATATATATATATATATATATATATATATATATATATATATATATATTATACATATATATATATATATATATATATATATATATATATGTGTGTGTGTATAGCATATATATATATATATATATATATATATATATATATATATATATATATATATATATATATATATATATATATATATATATATATATATATTATTTTTAAAATTCGTAAAACCAGGTGACCCGCCAATATAAACTGCCTATAGAACTACAACAAAGGTAGGGCACAAGAGGGTTATATTTATGTAATTCCAAACTTGTTTTGAAACAATTTAGTGTTTAATAAGAATTAGAGAAACTACCCGAAATATAATGCTCACTATGTTCCATGTATTTACATGTGAATTTTGTATTATATATGTGTGTATATACATGTATATATTGGTAAATATGTACAGTATATGTGAATATATATATATATATATATGTGTGTGTGTGTGTGTGTGTGTGTGTATGTGTGTGTGTATGCATGTATATGTATATATGTATGTATGTTTATATACATATACACACACACACACACACATATATATATATATATATATATATATATATATATATATATATATATATATATATATATATATATATATATATATATATATATAGCATGTCGCCACAACGTAAATGAAACAATGGAGTGCGAGATCTTTGCTGAAAAATGCCGTATAGTAAAAGCCTCCGATGTTTCACTTTCCTCGTGGCCAAATATTCTATATTTTATATCCCGCTTTTACTCCCGTGATAGAAGTCATATATACATACATATAGTATATATGCAGCATACATATACATATATATATGTATATATATACATATATAGATTTCGATTCCCGCCGCCGGCTGATGAAGAGTTAGAGGAATTTATTTCTGGTGATAGAAATTCATTTCTCGCTATAATGTGGTTCGGATTCCACAATAAGCTGTAGGTCCCGTTGCTAAGTAACCAATTGGTTCTTAGCCACGTAAAAATAAGTCTAATCCTTCGGGCCAGCCCTAGGAGAGCTGTTAATCAGCTCAGTGGTCTGGTAAAACTAAGCTATACTTACATATATAGATATGTATGTATATGTATATAATGTATATATATATACATATATATATATTCTGTGTGTGTATGTTTGTGTGTCTAAATAATAATTTTTTACATATTTTATTAAATATATTTTCTCGATGAGTCAATCAATTGTTCGCTTGCAGTTTAAAGACAGTGAAAAGTCTGATGAGCAGAATGAAGCGTAATGAGTTCATAAGTTTAAAGATCGGGTCGAACAGAAGAATTAGTTAGTATCCTGTTAAGATACGTCTGACGTGTGGAACTTTTTATTTGAATCTGTGAGGAGAGAGAGAGAGAGAGAGAGAGAGAGAGAGAGAGAGAGTGAGAGGGGGGGTTGGAAACCTGTTAAAAAGCAATTGAAAACCTGATATAAGAGCGTTATTGATAGGTCTGAAGTATTTTGACTGAAAGGCTTGAGCCCAACACTCAAGTAGTCTGAGCGAGAAGGATGTCGAGTTTCTTCAAGGGGAACCAATTGCTGGACTGAAATACCAATACCAGTTCCTTTGAAGTCGACAAACCCTTGCTTTTTGCAGTGTATATCCTTTCCATACCTTCAGTATTTTTCTCCCCGGTTATCTAACTTCAAACACTGTATGTGGGTAGGTTTCATTTTATATTCTCACAGTTACTATCCAAGTGAGAGTGGGTATTGGTAATTACTCCAGCGCTCAGTGCAGAATATAACGTGTTGTAGAAGATTGACGAGAAGGAAAGGAAGGTACTGATTACAGATGATTACATGAAAGAATAGCAACAGGACGACTAACTTCTCAATTAGTTACTTGATGGAAAAGTATTAGGAAAAGTATGAGAACGCTTTGAGAAAATATGGTGGAAATATTAATTTTGTCACGCTGTACTATCAACTTTTCTTGGATATAAATGAGGCAAATAAATTCGCCAGTTCCATATTGATGTGCACCAACTGTTTAGCAAATAAATGATGTCACCCAGTGAATGATGTTACTACCAAGTTTCATGAGAATCTGTCCTTAAATTGTCACTTAATCCTGCAAAGACGCAGATGTATGTAGTGAGACCCTGAACTTTTCTTCAGTGTGCAGCAAACGTTAATTCGGGAGGGGATTGCTTAATAACTGCGTTTACCACTTATTATTAACATCTCTTTGTTAATTTTCACATTACTGTAAATTAGGGCGTAGGGACGCTGGGGATATCAAGTTTGTGGTGAGATAGCAATAAACCAATTGAATATGAAACTTAATTTTTCAGATTTCAAAAGAACACGGAGATAGGTTTTCAGAACTTCTCACCTCAAAATTAAAAATAAAGAAATTTAGAGTGAAAATTAAAAATTAAAGAAAAAAATTAAAAAAATAAAATAAAATAACTTAGATGGAAAATTATGCCAGATAGTTTCGTCCTCCATCGAGCCTGTTGAGTGGCTTTATTAAGGAGCGAGGTTCATTAAGTACGTAACTTAGGTCTCTGAAGTCATATGTTACTCGAAATCTTTCAATAATTGTTCCTATACTCATTCAAAGTCTTTGAGTCAAGGGCTTTTGAGTCCATGATGCCATGGCTGCGTAACTTATCGTTAACCTGACAACGCTCTCAATTTCGATTTTACCTGATAGGGTACAGTAGACGTGATGGCCGCGATCTTTTTTAAATCTAAATAATAAAAGGTTTTTGTAATTGGTATTATCCTTTCATATGGGCTTTCCTTTTTCATTTCACTTTTTCATATTTCATTACTCAGCACTGATATTACAAAGCAGTGAAGTGAAGGCAAGAGAAACCTATGTGTGAACCTTGTTGAGTTAGAGATATTTAAGAGTTAAAGGTAATTTTTTCAGAATTATGTTACTATATTGTGTGTATATATATGTATATATAAGTATATGTATGTATGTATGTATGTATGTATGTATGTATGTATGTATGTATGTATATATGTATGTATCCATGTACGTGTGTATGTGTGTGTATGCACAAAATGCAATGGCTTTTAAAACAATTTTTATTTTTCCTTTCTTTCACAGCTCACCGACGGATGCGCACTGTCACCAACTATTTCCTCGTCAATCTGAGCGCTGCCGATCTGCTGATGTCGGTTCTCAATTGCATCTTCAATTTCATTTATATGTTACACAGGTGAGTTAAGCCACTGATTCTATTTGAAGAGATGGAATTTCCAGTCTGAGATTTCACCAAATTTCAGGGCATTGTCGTCGAGACTGATCTCATTTTTTCAGTACTAGAATTTTTTTTTAATTTAAATTCACACACATGCATACTTATACATATACATGTGGTGTTTAGATGAGCAGGTATTTATATTCGTATAGAGATATTCATGTGTTTGTACTCAAGGTTATACATATTAAATTTATAGACAAAATTACATGCAGCATTGAGAATCTCATTAAAGTGAAACACTGACAAGGAAATAATTATATTTAAGGGCTTAAGAGCAATTACCGCATATGATACCCGTCGACCTCTTGGCTATTAATCGATACCTTTTGCACATAAAATCAGCTAACCCTGAAATAGCTTGGCGCTCGCAAATAAGCTGTAGCATGTAAATCGCTCTGTATTTATACAAATTTTCTCTCGTTCGAAACGAGAGCAAGTAGATTAGATCCCACAGTTTGAAGTCTGTGTCTGTCAAAACAAGGAATTTGGTTTTATTAAGTTATCAGATCCGCAAACCGCTTTCGAAACTGCGTCCCCGCGTAGTCGGCATTGCAGAGACTTAAAAAAAAAAAATCGTATTGATAAGGAGTGTCAGTTAATGTTTGTTTGTAACCATGGCAAGTTTGTTGTGTAAGCTGCTGTGAGTCAAGGATACATATTCTTGCCAATGTGGCTGAGTGGGTGATAAGTCCTGGCAGTTGCATCTATTACAAGTAAGTTGAACTTGCTAAGAGGATGAAACCGAAAGCTTAGCCGCAATAATGGAACGTGGAAAGGCTGATTCACACTGTACGGTTCGTTACGTTTCGTCTTCGTACGGCTTTCATTCGTAAATTATTATTATATAGAAACCAATGGAGCTGTTCACACTATACGGTTCGGTCTTCGTTCGTCTTTCGTATGGCTTTCGTTCGTACGGCTCTGATACGTTTGGAAGAAATCTCCGACGTACGAAACGTATACGTACGAAATGTATACGCATCCTCACCGCTCAGTGTGAACAGAGATAGGTATCAGTTTCGGTCACGTTGCGTTTGTGGGTAATTAAGCAATAATGAGTGACGAGAAGTTGATAGAGTTGGTCAGAGGGTATGAGGAGGAGCTATATGATATGAGTAACAGAAGATACAGTGACAATCAGACGAAGGAACAAATATGGAGAGTTATTGGCGACGAATTGAAAAAACCGAGTAAGATATTCAACTGTATTTCACTTCATCTTGATATAATTTTTCATTATCCTTTTCATTTACATTCATCCTTATCTCTACACTATGTTTTCTTCCAAGGAAGAGAACCAGGAGGACTATTAAAGAAATCTTTAAATTTCTCTCTTACAAGGAATGCACCATGAGCGGCATTTCCTCCCTGTCTAGCTATGTCTTCTAAAGATCCTTCATTGTTGGAGACAGTTATGTTGGTAACATCAACAGTATTGTCACGCAAGTAGTTGTGCAAAAGGCAAGTTGCAAATATAACATTAGCAGCATTATCAGGTAACAAATTCATTGTCCTTTGATATATTCTAAACCTCTGACTCAGTATCCCAAAAGCGTTCTCAACAACCCCCCTTGCACGTGAAAGGCGATAATTAAAATGCCTTTTCTTATCATCATCATTGCTCTGTGAGCCGGGATAAGGTCTCAGCAGATTAGTTTTCAGAGGAAAAGCTTCGTCTCCAACAATAACGAAAGGTGCAGTGCAAGATAAGTTCGGCAGCTGTGTTGGGGAGGGTATGTTGAGAATGCCTTTTTCTAACTGCTCATCGAGCTTTGAATGAGACAAAACAGCCCGTCTCTCCTGTGGTGAAATATTCTCCTGAAGGTTAGTATTGATCTTGATGAAGTCCTCTTCTAACTTCTGAAGCAAATAATTGAATTGAGATATTGACATTCTGAAGTACTGGTGAAACTTCACTTCATCGTCTTGCAATTCTTTATAGAGAGTCCAGTATTCTCCCTCTGACTTCCTCTTCATTTGGTACTTATGCACCCAAACTCTCTTTTTCTTATTGAGGACTCTTTCCTCTTCCTCATGTAAAAGTAAAGCAATGGGAGCGAGCTGCTTTAGATAAAATTTTTTGGCGCCATATCGGAGCAACAGCTGTATGCAGACTGAACGTATCCGAAACGTACAGTGTGAACACAGTGACATTTTGCTGGAACGTAAACGAAACGTATCCGTACGAAAACGAACCGAACAGTGTGAATCGGCCCGAAGAGTTTCATGGTAAATATATATATATTTGTGTCTGTATATATACGTTTATATTTAATTAATTATTTATGGATATGTATATATATATATATATACAGTATATATATATATATATATATATATATATATATATATATATATATATGACAAATGTCCACAACACATTAGTACCTTCGCCTATATGTTTTTACAAATACAGACAGACATACATACTATACATTATATATATATATATATATATATATATATATATATATATATATGTGTGTGTGTGTGTGTGTGTGTGTTTGTCTATATTAGTTAAACCACATAGGCGAACATATTAAAGTGTTGTGTATATCTGTCATATTATTACCTGAACATAAAGGGAGGGACTTTTCAAAAGGAATTGCTAGAATGTCCTAGTTTTACACTTGGAGTACTTTTAACCCCATCCGTTTCCAACCCATCTCAACTCTCTCGCGCGCAGAAAACACGTAAGTAAACAAACTTTCCCACTAAAAGTGTCTCAAGTTTGAGGGCAAACATTTCCTGTACATACCGGCATGGCGTCTCACAGAATTGTTGCCATGGAAGATATAAATGTATGGGCGTCTTTATAACATCCCATTTCGTATCGTTCCTTTAATATGATAAACTGTAAAATACTAAGGTTTAAATTTTTTAAGGGACAACTTGGTAAGTAGCTAAATTTAAAAATATATATGGGAGGACATACCTGAAGCTTAACTTGTTAGCCATAATGTAGAGCGATTATGAATGATGTATTTGAGTATTATCCTGTATGTACTTAGTATATGACAAAATTGTCCTCAATTATGTATGCATACACACGCATACTATATATATATATATATATATATATATATATATATATATATATATATATATATATATATATATATATATATATATATATATGTATATATTCTCTCTCTCTCTCTCTCTCTCTCTCTCTCTCTCTCTCTCTCTCTCTCTCTCTATATATATATATATATATATATATATATATATATATATATTCTCTCTCTCTCTCTCTCTCTCTCTCTCTCTCACGATAGATTGCTGATCTTTCCGTATAGAAATAAGGCGAAATTTTATTCCTTTAATTTCGGGCTAAAAGTCGCTCAGCAATCCAGCTATTTCTGTAATATGTCTACTACTTATGCTTTTTGCTTCAGACATATTGATGCACATTGCGACTTATCTCTGTCGTGGAGATGAGTTTCGCATTGAGAAACATTTCCTTAAGTTCCGTTTACCTGCTCCTGGCACAGGGGAAGTTTAATGACTCTGTGAACAATAAACTAGAGGCAGTAAGCGGTAAGACCTGTACATTGCTACCATAGGGACTTCTTGCCCCTAATGACAGATAAGACTCTTCTCCTGAGTCTGTAACAACCACGCTTTTCATCTCTGTAGTATGATGGGAAAAGACAACAATAGAGTTCGGTCTTGACGCTCTGCGTTGGGAAACGTATCAAGTTGCTCAGGCCATTGGGTTTGAAGTCTTATGCCCTACACTGATATTGCAAAAAAAATAGGGAATTTATAAAACATTAAGTCTTACAGTTTTGAATATGGGTGGACGCGATGTACAAGAAAAAGAATTTATAGTAAATAATTTGTTTCAGGAGAGAAAATTGGATGCCTTGATATTTAGTGAGGCAAAGATGAAGGGCTCTGTGTGTGTGTGTGTGTGTGTGTGTGTGTCTGCAGGAATGGAAGAATTAGAGTGATAACTTCTGGGGTAGTTGAAAGGTCTGGACCAGAGCCACGGCAAAGTTAGCGCTTGCAGCATAAGGAAAACGACTCTGGGGTTGGGTGCATTGCTTTGAAGATTGATTTGGTAACATCGAGTGTGGAAGTAGATAATGCTGCAATAGCAAGTTTTCTAAGACATCTTCCAGAAGGATGGTACACTATTTCAGTTCTTCTGTGGTACAACTACAGTATATATAAACTATATATATATATATATATATATATATATATATATATATATATATATATATATATATATATATATTTATATATATGTGTGTGCGTATGTATGTATATGTTTTTAAAAGGAACTTCAAATATGTTAGAGAGAGAGAGTGAGAGAATTTATTTATGTGAGCTTTTTGTGTAATGAATATAGTGTGCAGTAGATATTTAGGAGAATCATCAAGAATACCGGAAATTTTGATCCAGTAATTAGCTATTTTTGAAACAGCTGTACTCCTCAAGATTAGCCATAATCAGCCTGATATCGGCTTTGCCTTTGAGAACAGAATATCTGAATTGACATGGCTTTCAATTAAGAGTGCATCTCATTAAGCTGATAGTATGAAAACCAATTAGTATCCTCTTACTATTAATCACCGCCCTCAGAATGAGATCACTTCGGTCGATCGTAATGCGTTTAACTACCTAATTTCCTGAAGACGAATCTCCCATTTAGGTGTGTCCAGTACTAATCGCAGATGAAGATAAGCCACCGATTTTGGTATCTCCTCGATTTACAGTACATTTATCTCTTTTATCTAAGGTTGATTGAGTCTCATGGGACTGAATTTCACTCTAATGGTTAATAAAACGGAAACAGTTTGTGTTTATTACGACGCCATTTAATGACTCATACCAAGAGGAAGCGTGTGAGATAAGCAATAGTGCAGAAAAGCTGCAGACATTAGTGACATAGTTTTAAAGTGTTTATTAAATGAGATGATTGAACGTGAAAGTTATGAAGTGTAAGATTATGTGAATATCTGAGAAACATTAAGAAGAAAAATTGATAGTAGCCAAGATGTTGTAGGGATGAAAGCAGTGGATTCATATAGGATTTTTGGGAGCAAACATAAAGAACAATGAAAAGGTTGGGAAGAGGTGATTCGCAGAGTAGATGAAGCAAGGAACTCTGAAATGCTGTATATCTAGAAGAGAAGATGTCTTGGGAGAATAAGGTGGAATGTTTGAAAGGGATTTTATAACGACTTTCCATGTAAGTGATGTGAGGATGTTGAATTTGAACGAAAGACGGATGTGGAAGCTGCTGAGACCAATTGTTTTCACGCGATAGTTAAAGTAAGAGATTGAAAAGATGAGAAAAAGTGGTAAGTTAGGAAAACTTGTCGAATTATACATTTATCAGTTGTAATTCCTTTTGGGGAGAAGTTGTTTCAAGGATAAAGTGAATCCAACAATAAATAGGTATGGTTTAATACTTGTGAAATGAAAAAGTCACGCATGTGTAAATAACGAAAATTTATAATTAGTCAAGTCTTACAAACTTTATATTTCAAATTGAGTCAGGAAACTGAACGGCCAAGAGTCATTGCGGCCTAATACACATATATAATGAAAGTGACCAGTCTATGTATATATATATATATATATATATATATATATATATATATATATATATATATATATATATATATATATATAATGTATGTATATATATATATATATATATATATATATATATATATATATATATATATATAGAGAGAGAGAGAGAGAGAGAGAGAGAGAGAGAGAGAGAGAGAGAGAGAGAGAGAGAGAGAGAGAGAGAGAGAGAGATTTGTTTGGTTTTAAACTGCCCTCCATCATTTTTGTAAAATGTTAATAAAAAAGATTATTCTACTCACAAGTTCAAGTTGTTAATTAATTTTGTACTTATTCGTACTGTTTCTAAGTAACTGTTTCCAGAATTAAAAGTTAAAAGCAAAATATCAACTTTGATATATCCCACAATTTTAGTTTCAAACAACTATAGTGTACGAATCTGCAGTCAGATGGGTGTTCACTTTGTGTCATCCACCTTGGAAACTGACAAAAGCAGTTCATAACACAAACTCCCTGGAACAAAGGCAACCTGTTCTTTGTACCAGGATGTTTACCACTAGGAAGACCGGTGCGCATCGCTTTATGCAGGGGTCCTCCTAGCTTTGTAGATAGTCTCTCCATGCTTTTAGGCAAAGCGGCGATTCTGCTAAATTCACGACCCTTTTGATACTCGTCCGATGCTGAGGATGAAACAAGGTCAGTGTGTTCGGCATATCCTTTTGACTCCACATCTCTCCTTTGAAGGCTTTTCTTTATTATCTGTTGAGGTGTGGTCCTGATTTGGATGGTTGAACATCACAACAAGAATCCTAGTAATCGTCGTATTAACGAGTTTTTTCTGCAAATATCTATGAAAATAGTCGATTATAAAATGAACAATTACTTTCATGTAGGGTTCTCATGCTGTAATTATGTTAAAGTACTATAATTACAGTTTTAGTGGATAAAATTGAGCCATTAACGTAGAGGGTACACCTTACCTCGTAACCTTTTTATTTTATTACTACTAATTTCCTTTGTTTGGTTTCCGTAAAGTAAAAATATCTTTGTTCAGTGGCATTAATTTTCTTTGTTGTCCCATTTGTAATCGTTCAACGGAACATTTCGTTACCTGTTTTTGTTAAAGGAATTAAGTTTACAAAGAAACGGTATTAGAAATACGTTTCGTCGACGTCTAATATATACTGTATATGTATATATATATATATATATATATATATATATATATTTATGCATATATGCACACATACTGTATATATAATATATATGTGTGTGTAGATAGATAGATAGACAAACAGGGAGAGACAGACAGACAGACAGGAGAGAAATATCCCTAAAGGAAATCCGACGACGGAAGAAGTCCAAAGCTTAAAAAAGTACTGGAGAGGAAAAAAAGGGGATCACTGATTTCCCCAGAGTAGAAGTGGAAAGAGGTTGCTTGATGGGTATTTTAAGGCCGCTTGAGAGGACCAGAGACTTTCCCCTTTGAGTCCAACGGAAAGGTGGCCGAAAAAAAAAGAGTATTCCTTTGACTTCAATAGAAAAGAACTGTAAAAAATTGCCTGTAGAAATTAGACAGAGAAGTAATTTAGGACGGCGAGTCAGGATCGAGAGTAGAAATCACTGAAGCCACTGATCTGACGAAGACCTTTGATTCAATCCTCCCCCCTTACTAAGAAAACAAAAGTTAGAACTTCTCACATATGAGAGCACTCAAGTCGGCGTCAAACTTTGATAATGGGTGGAAGAAAAGATTACAAAACATCTAAACAATAAAGCCAAGTTGTTATAAGAGATCTCTTTAGGGAAGATTATTGTAACTTGAAAACCTGCAACGAACATACACACGCACACACACATACTTATATGTATATACATATATTGTGTACGTACGCGTGTGTACACGGGCTTATTACACTATATGTAATATATATATATATATATATATATATATATATATATATATATATATATATATATATATATATATATATATATAAATTTGGAATATATAATGACTGTAATTGTGTTTGAGCGTTTGCTACTGTTGTTTATCAGTGTAGCAAGTGATTTGCACTTATTTTAAGAGTAAATTCTGTAGAGCAATTGGCGTTAATTAATTTCAGAATGATTCATCATTTCTTGATACTTTTGTTAAATTAATTGAAGATTCCTGTGACTTGAAAGTTGTCGAAAAATGTTATTCCACTAAAACCAGTCAAGTTAATATTGTTGGGGAGAACTTCTAGTCCATCCCATGTATGCAGATTTTTTCTTAAGAATTTTTAGTTGATAAAGTTTTTAAGCTTCGTTCTGGATATATAATTCTTGATTAGGTACTTGTAAAGTCGAAAATTGATGACGAATGCATAATTTATACTTGAATAAAATTTCCATTTGTTATAAGTTTCTTGTACTTTACCCAAATATACTATAATCAGTTTTAGTGACAAAAATATTATCTGAAGCAGTTAAACGTCCCAAAAGGAAGTTTTCCGTCGCTGTAAAATGTGTCGCTGTGATGCGTCCCCAAGAAATTTTTAAAAAGTACTGAAGCACTAAAAAAAAAAAAAAAATTATTGACATCCATGACGTTCCCTGGAATTCTATAAATAAATTCCGCTTGCTGAAAAAAAGCTCTGATAAGAAATTAATTTTCGTGTTGGTGAGATTAAAAATTTTCTCGTTAATTTCTTGCATGTGAATATTTCCCCATAATTTTATTTTTAGTCGTGCAGAATTACATATCCCATTAACTCGATAGTGCCCCAAGCATATTCAGTGAAAATTACTTAGGAAAGATGAGATTTATCTCATGGTAATTGTTTTCCTCCTTTAATTAATGTTAATGTTTTTTTCCGGAGAAGGTTGGTGAAGGGGGATGCTGCGAAATTCCATAACATTTATCTTTCGTTACGCGGGGCACTGTAGTTTAATAAACTTTGTTTCCACGCTTTTTAAAGACGTTTTGTTTGTAGTTTTCTGTAAAAGAAAACTGTTGTGACAATTTTGTCTGTCCGTCCGCAATCTTTCTGTCCGCCCTCAGATCTTAATAACTACTGAGGCTAGAGGGCTGCAAATTGGTATGTTGATCATCCTCCTGGACTCCAGTCATCAAACATACTAAATTGCAGCCCTCTAGCCTCAGTAGTTTTTGTCGTATTTAAGGTTAAGGTTAGCCGTGGATCGTGCGTCTGGCAGCGCTTTCCGGAGGCGTGCGGCACACCTTAGCAACTGAACGCTGCACTGGCCGGTGGTAGCTTATAGCTTAATACAGCATTAAACGCTGTACAGAAAACTCGATTGCGCTGAAGAAACTTAGGCGCATTTTTTACTTGTTTTATTTTTATTACTCTCAAAATATTTCTGTGTGTGGTTTGGAATGAGGATATGCCCCTGGAAATACTGGTCGGAAAATTTTATTGCGAAGAGGAAAAAAGTTTTTTTTTTTTTTCGTGGCTAAAGGGGAGCATTATTATTGACATAATTTATTTATAGTATAAAAGTATTCTTTTATTTTTAGTATAAAAGTATTCTTTAGTCACCCCGCAACACCATTAACTCTTGAACATATGGAATATTTTTTCATATAAGAAGCACGTTTGAATATCGAGAGCTTTACGATATTTCACGAAGACCGCAATATCTAACTCTCTGGTGTCGTAGGCAGGCTTAGCGGAGATCTTTCGGCCTACGATGTTGACCGAAAAGATTATGTTAGGGACAATCCTTATATAGAGTAGCAAGAAGTGTTGTGAAAATATTTGATGGCTTCGTCATGGAAAAATTCATTGCTACTTAGATAACCGAAATAGCTGGCAACTTATTTTACCAGTTTAAGAGGTACAGTAAAATCGCAGTTGTTTGAATAAATGCAGTTATAGAAGCGCAGTGAGGTAATTGGTGTGTGTGTGTGTGTAGAGAAACGAATTTCGTAATATATTTACCGTAGGAAGTTTCTGAATGTCAGGTAGGCATTAAATGAACCATGGAACATCAAATCGATTATTTACATAGCATTTTCAAGGTACACAACGACTAGAGGTGGTGTATAAAGCATATGTTGTTGGATACACACATACATATAGTTATGTATATATATATAATATACATATATATACATATATGTATGTATGTATGTGTGTGTATATATATATATATATATATATATATATATATATATATATATATATATATTGTATGTATGTATCCATTAGCAGTTATTAGTGAGATCCGCTATTTGGAGAGTCGATGGTTACCCTCATTAGAAGTTTGTTTTGAGATAGATTTGTACCTTCATATATATCAAATTCTCGGAAACTATTAATATTCACACAATAGACTTCTTTGTGGAAGTATTGCTGAAAACTTAGTAAGTATTTTCCAGTTCCCACGTCGTGTTTGACTTGAAAAAATAAAAGATTCTCTATCTGGGACTGATTCTTGCATATCATTATGGAAGATTTCAAGACAAAAGTTTCAGTATCGCTTCGCAGTGAAGCACTTTGGGTCTTTTATAAGGCGAGGAGTTTCGCCTTGGGTGCGAAATCTTCTGACACATTCTTCCGTAATCTTTCACGCCTTTTCTCGGGTTTATGCCAGAATAAAAAAAAAAAATTTGAGTAACTCAGTAGCATCATATAACCATTCACATTGAAAATATTAAGTATTATTTTAGACTGTTGACTTTTCAGTATAGTTACTTATCTACCTGCATACGCTCTTCGAATTACAAAATTAAAAGGGTATTTCTTTCTGATAACATTCCCGGAATTACCAAGAACACGCTTGATATTCAGAAGTATAAGTGCTTTTTAAAGAATAGAAGCATTTTGCAGAATTCATAAGTATTGATGAAACTGAAATGTTTTATTTCTTTTTCATTTACATGGCATTCCTTCAGAGAATGTCAGTCGGTGGGATCTTGTCCAGTTTGGAAAGACACCCGTCTCCAAGAATTGCTTTTTTGCTTTAGTATATTCGAAAAGAAAGAAACAATATTTGTGTTTATTTCGGCTGCACTACCCATTCACCTCAAAATGATCTCACAGCATACCTGTGGCATCTCTTTCTCAGCTTTATGTCAGCCACAAAAGCATTCAGTTATAGTCTTAAAATCTGTCACTAGTGGTAGAGCGTTAGAAAATCAAAGATATTCAAGTTTTAATTGACTAAAAGAACAAGTTTTCATGCAGCAGTTTTGTGGAAAGCATACTTCATTTGGCATTAAATGCTTGCAAATTTGAATTGCTGATATCACCAAATCCAGTAAAAAAAAAATCACAATCTGTTCTTAAATCCTTTTCCCACTTTCACGGATTTAAAATTCTTGATGGTTGTTTGTCGTTCGACAGGTGGGTACACTTTAGCTACGAAATGTCACAATTTGCTTAAGAATCACTTATGACTCCTCTACGAACCGTGCCAAACTATACGTGCCTACGACACCTCACGATATTTTAAAAATTATTATAAACTGGTGCTATATTTCAAGGACTATGATGCTACATATCATGGGTTAATAATTTGTAAGGAATTCTTACGTAGTTTGATTGTGGGCCGCGTGAAAGGCAGCACAGTTTCAGAATTTTGATTAATTTCATTTCAGCTACCTGCCACGAATGCAGGGTAGCCCTTTAAATGATAAAAATCATTAAAATGGTCTGTGGTGTTGGGATGTGTATGCAAGAAAGAGAAGAACGTCAAGTGAAAAGATAATGGTTAACAGTGAAAACGAACTGAAGGTGAGTGAAAGAAAGAAAGTTTGAAAATAATGAACGAGGAAAATTACTAAAAACAGCTGGAAAATGTGTTTTTATACGTCGGTAAATTCGTGTGAATATAGCGAAGTATGGTAAGCCAGGCTGTATTCCGGCAATGAATTTTAATTACATCGGTTTGAGAGAGAGAGAGAGAGAGACGGAGGGGGGCGGTTGTTTGCGAAAGATGTATGTAATTCTGTTGTGTTGAAAGCTATTGACTGTGCAACGTCTTCCTCCTCAACTATGCACTCCACTAACAATTCAGATAACAATGACAACATCAAAAGTTAAACACAACTCCGCTGACAAGACCAGCCACAGTCTAATTGCAAAAGCAATGCAGAATTAATTCCTGCCTACGTTACAGACTAAACCTACAACATTTAAAATACTGAACATAAACGTTGCAATTTAAGTGCAAGAGAACCTTTATACCGCCTAAGTAGCAGTACTGAAAGCCATGCATCTGAATATAGTCTCAGGGGAATAAGTCACGAACCACTAAGAAGAAGTCTTTCACATTGCTACGATCCACGTGCGAATAAACTTGTTTAATGCTAATATTTTTTTTTTATGTTCTTCCAACGATTTTGTACAACCTCGAAATTGCAACGGCTCGGGATCAGAGTCAAGAAAGTGGAAAAGGGGTTATAGTGAAATGCCCCTCTCTCTCTCTCTCTCTCTCTCTCTCTCTCTCTCTCTCTCTCTCTCTCTCTCTCTCTCTCTCTCTCTCGCCTGTATATTCATAAGTTATCTAGTTCCATCCATGCTCTGAGAGGAATAGTAATTTCAACTCTTCGGAGGGGGTGAAGCAGTTTTTCTTAGGAACTTTTTTTCCTCTTTTGTAGAAACGCTGTTGGTCATCAGTTTTATGCAAATTCTTGTTGAGATTTCAGAAGTTTTATGCAAATTCTTGTTGAGATTTCAAATTACTTTATATCGATGTTTTGAGAAGTCGGGTGTTTTTGTAGCATATATCGTAGAATACAGACTTTTTACACTGATCTTTCATTTTTTCTATTTTCCTTATACCCTTTGATCAGTAACTCGGAATCTGCCTTCTTTTTTGGGGGAATTGAAGAAATCTTGATTTGGCAATTACGGTATGATCACGACGGTGACAGTTGTCATATTTTTTCCCAGGAGCCACCCCCTTCTTTTATACTTTTATATCTTTTACTTATGACGAAATTCGACCACCATTTTGGCCATTATCTCTCTTTGTTTGTAAGTAGTAATTTTACATGAAAATATACGCCCATGCAGACGAGTTAAATGCATTAGGTTAGTGAAAATAATATCCTCCTGAGTAATTTTTTTTTTGTAAAAGAAAACTATTGAGATGGCTATTTGTCTGTCCGTCCGCACTTTTTCTGTCGGCCCTGAGATCTTAAAAACTATTGAGGTTAGAGGGCTGCAAATTGGTATGTAGATCATCCACCCTCCAATCATCAAGCATACCAGATTGCAGCCCTCTAGCCTCAGTAGTTTTTATTTTATTTAAGATTAAGGATAGCCATGGCTCGTGCGTCTGGCAGCGCTTTCCGGAGGCGTCGCCGACGAACCTTCACTTGACCGCATGCGGGGAGCAACTGCGCGCTGCCGAGAGTTTCATACAGCATTATACGCTGTACAGAAAACTCGATTGCGCCGAAGTTTTTTTACTTGTTTTCTTTGAACTTCAGCATTTTCGGGTGGGCGCTTTCCTAGACCTGAGGAGTGGAGTGCGTGAGTAAAAGTTGTTTGAGTCATTTTGACTAATTGTGAAAGTCTTGTAGAGGAGTAAAACAGCAAAAACAAAAACTGCATGGACACCAGGAAATAGTAAAAAGAAGAGGAATGGTACAAAAGAAAATTATGCAAAGGGGAACGAGAAATTCATACGCAGTAACGTTATCAATGTTTTTTGTCCTCTTCTTTTTTATTATTCTTTTCAGGTCGGGTTCACAACAAATTTAAAATGTAAAGTCTTCCCGCTCTAACTTTCCCCGGTAACTTTTCAGAGCAACAAATCATGTTTTCTCATTTTATTACCTTTGTTTTCCGCGGTGAAGTCTGCTCTTTGTCAAGAACTTTTTCAGTAGTCTCCAAGAATTATTTGAACAAAGAAGTCCTATTTATTTTTTGATTTTGTTACCAAGCCCGTTCTTCGTTTTGCTTTTTAGGATTATTCCATCTTGTGTTTTGATCTCAGAATCTGCTCAGTTTCTGTCAGCATTCACCTTATCAAGAAGGCTGCGTTTGAAGAGAAAATTGAACCCGCTTCTTCCGAATCATCTTTCTCCCCATTTCGTTTTGCCGTCCTAATCAGCCTCCCTTTGTCCGTGGCCCCAGAGTATTGTCTTGTCAGCCTTTTTACTCGTTGTCAATCGGAAAGAAAAATACTTTAGTGCAAGGAAGATGTTAGCGGCAGGATTTATAACGGACTCTGGGCGGAAAAAATAAACAGCTGATGAGCCTTGTGTAGCTGGATGAAGCTACTGATGCCATTTTGTCATTCATCTTTGGAATTTTTTCTTAGAGAAGATTTATAAAAGATTTATAAATATTTTAATCTTTGGTTCATACACACACATATATAACAGTGTGTCTGTGTGTGTGTGTGTGAATGCTCAAACGTGCGTTTAGAAGCGAAAATAGTAGATTTTTTTTAACAAAAACAACAGAAATTTAAAACATTTCTGTGATGTTTTGATTTATGAATTCACGATTTGTTTCTTCAGTAATATTTTACACTGAACTAAACCATGTGGAATTTTTTTTTTGCAAATAGTCATCACAGGATTAGCAAGCACAAGTATTTTTGTCTGAGCAAACCAAAGCTTCATTATCAGTTTAATATCACGTAATGAATTGAAGCCAAAGAAGATCTATTAGGGTGGCTTCCTGCTCTGAATTTACTCCTCATATCGCTAAATGACGGTAGACTTATCAGTTAGTCAATTTATGAAATCCTTGAGGCTAGTGGAAGTCTGTCAATGGATGAAGCGTTAATTACAGCCTTCACAAGTGGCAATCAGAACCGCCCACGAGGGTGGAACTGTCGGCGAAATACTATTTTTGAGTGTCTAATTGAAGTTTTCTTTGCACGTTCATCTTTTATGCAATGGCAAACAGTTACCTCAGTCTCTAGGTGCAAAATAGTGATCATAGCCAATCAAAAGACTTGTGATAATGCAGGGTTGTTTTTTCAACCAATGCAGTGAGTGTATTGTAACTTGAATTTATTTACCCCTAAAAGGGTGGAACATTAAATTAGACAGCATCATACGATATATTACGGTTTTATTGGAAGCTCTCTCACTGTCAAAAATTCGTGAGGGCTGGCATCGCTTTGTCTTATCATGCACTGATATGAATTGATTCTTTGATCTCGAGAGTAAACATACCTCTCTCAACGAGACGAACAGAAGCTCAGTATTCAGAGCATGCGGCTTGTTTCTCCTGTGTGCTTGCATGCATATTCTCCTGGGGTATCAAAACATCACGTTGCCCTTGCTCTCTTGCATTCGTTTTTATCTCTGCCTTGGAGGAAAATTTGTTTGCTTGGGTGGTTCATGTTTGGCTGTTTGTCAGCAGGACTGTGCGAAAAGCCATGTCAGGATTTTGACGAAAATTTGACTGGAGTGATCAGATTGTGAGAAAGATAAGACTGTGACTTTTGGGTAGAAGGGACCTGTTGGACGATCGATTGCTCAACCCTGTCTCAGATGCTCAAGGCTTAAGAATCGGGAACCCTGTGTAATATTTCTTTAGGGTTTTTGTAACCGAATTTAATAGTTCTGCAATAGAAAAAATAGCCAGAGGTTATGTCCCCTCCTAAACAGCAAGATTTTATTTGGATCCTGACAGTATTCGTATCTGGTCGATAAATATTTCTGTTCACAGGAATTTAACGTTGGTTGAGGTATACACACACACTCTCTCTCTCTCTCTCTCTCTCTCTCTCTCTCTCTCTCTCTCTCTCTCTCTCTCTCTCTCTCTCTCTCTCTCTCTCTCTCTCTCTCTCTCTCTCTCTTTCACTTTAACGTATAGGCACTCTGCTCCTCGTATGTTTCCTTAAAAATAAGATTGACGCTAGTTTGCTTGTTCTGTATGGATGTATACATATTATTCATAATGGTGACAGACGGAGAGGAAGAAGATTGAGTATTATAAATTCATATCACTTTAAAAAGTATCCAGATTATTTTTCAATAGACCTCTTCATTTTTTATGGTGACAACTTTCTCTTACCGAGTAGGAAAGTCTGGAAAGTTGATAGATCAATACAACTGTCACAAGAGAGGTGCGTCTATATAAATAACCCATAATAAAGAAGACTTAAACTCTCTAATAATTACTTAATTATATTACATTGTTTTCGAGTCCGGCGCTGTTTAACCAGCCTTAATTCATGAACCCACTGCTTATCGACAGTCATTATCTATCGTGGACAATCCACTTTCCGATCGTTACCGACCCCCACAAAAAAACTATATTTTACAATGATTGCATGAAGAAGTTCTGGTGATTGACAGTGATTGGCTCTTTTTCTTCCTAAAAACTTCGTCCTAATGTCAGTAAACACTGGCTCTGAGGAAGAGGTGATTTGGAAGGCACGTGCGTATGCAAATTGTGCGTTTGCATGTATTTACATAATGTGCCTGTTTTGGAGCTTATTTTTGGAGGTTTTCTACGAAGGCTTATTACTGGTGCAGCAATTTAAGTAATTACGGTCTTAGTTTTAATTAAATATACACGCACACATAGATACAATCACACGTACATTACGCATGTGTGTATATATACATAAATTATATATATATATATATATATATATATATACATACATACATGCATACATATATATATATACATGCATACATACATATATGTATAACTGAATCACGAAAATATGGAACGTGATGAATATATAAATAAAGACAAAGTCCACGGAGGAAAGAGAAACAATGGAGCACTGCAAGGCCTTTCGACTTCTTGTCTGCTAAGTAAAGGACAAGAAGTTGAAAGGCCTTGCAGTACTCCATTGCTTCTCTTTCCTTCGTGGATTTTGTCTTTGTTTACACACACACACACACACACACACACACATATATATATATATATATATATATATATATATATATATATATATATATATATATTTATATATATAGTATCTACATCACAAAAGCTTACTAACCTTTCCTTCCTTTCTGTGACCTTTACCCGTGATAGGGGAATGAAAGTTGACAGACAGCGAAAGGGGAGTGAAAGCTGACAGACAGCGAAATGGAATTTAACGGGGAGCACCGTTCTAAACTCGGGTAGACTTAAAATTTCGTAGTGATTTTTAGGCATATTCTTACCTTTTCCAGATTCCGTGTCGTTCTTACGCTTTATATTTCTTTTATTGCTCGTTGTTGCTTTTGTTGATGGTATTCTCTTTCATCAACTTACAGGTATATTTATATAAGGTACCTTAGTGATATTTATTTTACGCACTTATATATGTATTATATATATATATATATATATATATATATATATATATATATATATATATATATTCATTTATTTATTTATTTGTGTGAATGTATACTGATATATATACAGTATATATATGGTGATATTTTTTAGTGTCTCTCGCTCTCATGTGGAGATACAATAAAAAAAAGTTTAGAATGAGCGAAAAAGGTAGAATTTTTCAGCCTATCTCGTATTACAGATTTTAATCCCATAAAAAAACAAGCAGTATGTCGCTATTCCGACTTGAATAAATGGCTTGAAATTTGGAAAGAACTGGGGATACAATACTTGGATAAAATGAGCAGGATTTTAGGCTTTCTTAGCCCTTCTCAATGTAGGCAATCTTCTTCCAAAGCAAATTTATGCACTCTGCATTCAGTGTCTTCCCACTTCAGGTCTGATTGGATAATGATTTGATTGAAATTTTGGCTTGGAAGGCAAAGACCTTGCAAACTGCAATGCACAGCGCTAAAGTCTTCAGGAGAGTTTCAAATATGAAGTAATTTACAACTGCTCGGGTGCAGACATCGATGAAGAGATGGTGAACTTGCAGATATGGCCACTTTCATTTAAGCTTTATTGCCGAATTGTGGATGAATTCCTTGTGCCAAAACTTCCACAACTCGTCATACACCTTTCATAGGACTTTTCAACATTGTGTCATGCACCCTTGCAAACATCGCTTCCTTCACCTCTGTCCGCGCGCACTTTTGCATTTCCAGGCTATCTGGCTATCTAGGTCCTTCTTTTCTCATGCTTCTATCATACCATCTGTTCAGTTCTTCACAGATCTTCTTTTCCTCCTCCCTCCTAGGGCTTCCGTACGATACACTTTTCACAAGCCTAGCGTCCTCCGTTCTATCCCCATGATCAAATGTATCAAAGCACTTTGACCATTCCAGTGAAAGAGCAGCATAAAGGCACCGCAACAATCATGTTGTATCTGCGGAGCGCTATAATACACCTTAGTTCTGGGCAATCTCACAAAATTAGCCACTTACAAAATCAAGTATAAATCTTATTAGCATATGTTGAATCCCCCCTACATACACTTTATAATTCACATCCATGTTTCACTCACTTTCAAGCTTTGAATGTTAAGGCTTTTTATTTTCAATACTTTATTCGTGCATTTATCCAGCCCTTTACAGGTCCTCCTCCCTCTCTGTACTTCAGAATCATTCAAGTTGTACCAGACCAAACCGTCTCAAAACACTCTAATCCACTATTTCACTTATGCCTACCTTTCATTTCCACTTCACTGTATCTTTACATTTCTCACCCTTGCAGTTCGCCTTACACCACACATATACAGTACGCAAACAGTTAATCTTGGTTCCAGGTTTTTCTTTCATACGTATTCAACAAAGATCTTCAGACATTCTGCATTTGACTTGGATAGACCCTTCATCTCTGCACCCAATCTTTTCCACACACTCTGCTATCTTCTCTGCTTCATTTATTCTGTAACTCATCTCTCCTGCTCTTGTACCATCCATCTTCCATGTTAAAATTCAATGTTCCAGTTTCCTTATCCCACCAGTTACTGTATTTGTTCTATCGTCCTAACCCTTTACATCCAGAAGTACATCCCACCATCCCAGTACCCATGTATCCACCTCTGTGTCTTTAACCCTAGCCCACAAGTCATCCCTTTCTCTTTATATTCTCATTTCACTTCCTTGTCATCGAACTCACTTGCTTTAACTACAGGCAGAGTTACATTTCCACCTCTTCCCCCTCCAGCCTCAATTTATATCTATTACAAGCCTTGCTTCAGTCACATTACGATCAGATACACGTCCAGCTTCTCATATCCTCACGATCCATACATACGCATACACACACACCTATATATATGTGTGTATGTATGTATAATGTGTGTGCATATTAAATTGATCGTATCTAATAAGTAAATCAGTACACTTTTTGCTTGTTTGAAGGAGTTTTCGTAAAAAGTTTGAGGCAAAAATGAGCGAAAGTGAGGCTGCAGTAAATGACTAGTGTATATGACAAATTCTGGAGTTTTTCAATGGGTGAAGCAATAACAGTAGAATGGTTTTTAATATAAAGCTATGAGCAAGAAGTTTCTGTAAAAAAATAGATCACTGGATATTTCAGAGAGAAAAATCCCATAACTCCTAAGCTTCGTGCATGACAGCAAGTGAAAGATGAATTCCATAGTGAGTGGGTCCCTGTTTCCATATTAATCCATCTTTCTCAGGGACTTGGTCTGTTTTTTTTTTTTTTTTTTTTTTTTTTTTTTTTTTTTGTAGGCATTAAGCTGATACTTTTCGTGAGATTATATTTGGTCCTTTAGGATCAGAGAATAATCAACATTACTGCTTACTATATACTTCTGACCTTTTCTCCAGCTATTATTTTCATATCTGAGCATGAAAAATTTTCAGTTATACTTTCAGTATTGTAATATGAAAAAGTCATAGCAGATGTAGAAAAATATTGGTCACAATGCATAGCAGTGCATCACTTCAAAACCAAATGCACATAATTAATGATAGATATCAGTATATTTGTAGATGGAAGTAATATGGAAAGGAAGGAGTTCTTAAGTGTGCCCTCAGTGCTAGGGAAGGACAACTCATAGGGGCATTAGAATTGCTAGTTTTGGTATCATTGGTTTTATGGTTACTACAAGGCAACTACATGTGGCCTCTAAGATAACTCGGCAGCCACATATAGAATACATACTTTTCACTTCGGTCAGTTAAACTAAAAGTTATAGAAAGGAAAGGATGTTGAGTGCCCCAACCACCGGCAAAAATTTTTTTCCAGTCTCATACAATGATACTGTGGCAAAAAAAATCAAATTACTTTTTACTCAAGTAAATCAATACTTCTAAGTTAATCAGTCTCATGGAATTGAAATTAAACATAAAATTTTTCATTTTCGGATGTTCCTAATCTTTGTTTTATTTCATTTTTATTTTGCAGTGAAATTGTGGAATGTGTCTCTGCATTGGAATGTTTAGAAATTTAGTGTGTTGATGACAAACAAATTGAGTAACCAAGAGCCGTACGTTTTACTGGATTTTTTTTTTCTATTGTATTGTAAAAATATAATTGTCAAAGGTCATTTGGATATTTTCAATATTTCAGACAAATTCGTTTTCACCGAAATATAGCTTCCACCTAGTAGCTTTGAAAATAGGGTTACTGGAAAGAGACGAAGGAAAAAAAATGTTTTATTAGCAATAAGAGAGAGAGAGAGAGAGAGAGAGAGAGAAAGAAAAATGACCAAATCTCATTTGAAGGTACTGCAAATTATCACGGGATTCGTTTAGAGCGTTTGTGTCCAGCGTGACAGTGAGCCATGAGCGCTGTTCCAGGAATACGAAAACTGTAAAAACGACATGAATTTCTTTTAATCCAACCGACTGAGAAGTCGTAGACAGTAAAATTAATATCTTACGAATTCCAGCTAACGGACTTGGGTACGCCCTGCCTTTCATGCAGTGCATTAACGGGGTAGAATCATGTAAACCTCTCGCCTTCGGAATATATAGTTTTTATTATACAGTGGGCTTTATTAGGGGAGAGAGAAAGAGAGAGAGAGGGGTAATCTTTTTTTGGGTACTTAATTAAAGTCGGTTACTCTGACAATATTCAGATTCATATTATCTATACTGTCCGTTAGAATGTAACAATTTATCCAAACTAGAATAAGAAACTAGGCAAATGTTCTTATTGTTATGCTTTGGATACATTATTACATTATTAAAATTCAATAATGTATCTAAACGAGAAAACGAAATGAGCCAAATGTTCTTATAAGTTTTGTGCTGAACTTGTTTAGCTTGTAAGCGATTATTGTTATGTTTTCAACCATGAAAAGCAATTTGGAAGGTGTGCTGTAGAAGAATATGACTTGGAAACAAGCTATTCCAGCAATCACCTAAAATGTGTGTGAACCTCGGAAAGAACATTTTGGTCATTGCCTGGCTTCGATTATGCGTCTTCACGTTATTATGAAAATCTCATTATTTGCAGAATTCAATACCAAGAAGAACATTTAGCCAATACTGAAGTTAGTTTTAAAATTTGATTCCGGGCAGTGTCAGTATTATTGGGAAATGGAATATTTATATTTCGTATTTCTCTTTTAAGCAACACTTTCTTATGGTAACGACTCTTTCCTTTTTCACTTATTACATCACGAGCATAAATGCTCCGAATTTGACTACCGTTTGATAATGCTGACTTATCTTAGTAAATACGATCGAGAAGAAAAAGATATTCACCAAATTATTGAACTTGTCCTTGAAAACTCCTAAAGGTTTGAAGTTCCTCAATGGTTGGGTGACTTCCAGTTTTATAGTAAAGTTCTTTCGGCGATAAAGCATATCAAATTCCTAACGTAACAAGTCATGGTGTCATAGGAGGGTTGATAGAAAAGTCGGTGAACTCTAATGTTCCACTCTTGAAGTCTTTCTGGACTCTCTTACCCTGTTTATAGCTTTCTCTTTGGGTTTTGCCAATTAAATTAAACTAATATTCTGCTGTCTACTACACTAGGAAGTTCAACCAAAATCATGTGATGCCATTAAGAATTTGCCTACTGCAAGAATTCTTCATTACGAACAACGTTAAAAAGATGATTAAGATTATTTACACGACGTTATGATTGTTGCCTTTGTACTTGGTGTTTTCGTTTTTCATAATAATGATTACGATGGTGATCAAGATAAAGATAAAGTGAAAACATATAATTCCGACAGCTGAAAATTGTGAAAAGAAAATGGGTTGCACTATTTATATCAAGTCAATTTGTTACCCGCGTGGCTTCGAGGAAGCTGCGGGAGTTGTTTCTTTTTAATTTGGCTATTATTATTATTATTATTATTATTATTATTATTATTATTATTATTATTATTATTATTATTATTATTATTCAGAAGATTAAACCACTATTCATATGGAACAAGCCTACAGGGGCCAATGACTTCCAAAAATATTCAGTCCAAAAGAATATATATATATGTATATATATATATATATATATATATATATATATATATATATACATATATATATATATATATATATATATATATATATATATATATATATATATATATACACTGTAGATAAATAGATAGATATAATATATATATATATATATATATATATATATATATATTATATATATATATATTTATATATATAATGTATATCATTTTTACATCATAAATTACACATTCTGGCCAAAAGAAAATATATATAAAAAGTTGTGATCCTCAAGTACAATCTCAAGACAGTCACTGGGTTTGAGAAATACCGAGGTGAGTTATGTAAAAGGAGAAAAGTTTAAGGCGGTAAATGATGACACAATGAATTATGAAGTGTAGGTTATAAAGCTGGGCATTGTTGAACTTTCAGCCATTCAGGGCTTAAGACAGTGAAATATGCTTCCCGTAATTTTAAAAGTGGAAAGGACACTTTTAAGCTCTTCGAAATATTTTTTTTTATAGTTACAATTTTATTTCCCAGTAATCATATATGTATGTATGTATACCCACACACATACCGTATATATACGTGTATATATATATATTTATATGTGTGTGTATAATATATATACATATTTATATATATTTATTTTATGTATACATATATATATATGCATATATATATATATATATATATATATATATATATATATATATGTGTGTGTGTGTGTGTGTGTGTGTGTGTGGTGTGTGTGTGGATAGATATATATAAACCCTCGTTGAAAACAGGATTTCATAATGAAGTTTAAATTAATTTTCCAAATCAGCTGCATGACCGCTCATAATTAGTAGCAAGCGTTGGACTCTTATTTGTATAAAAATGCATGATAAAGTTTGAAACTCGTTTTCCCAATAATGACCTCAAATTTGTGAGTCACTAAAACGTGGTTTTAATTGACCCCTTTCACCTAATATCCAAAGAGCTCGAGATAACTAGTTTCTAAATTTTACCCAATACTCTGATTAACTTTTAAATCCTGTGTGACTTTTTTTTTAATCAATAATGTTTCGTTCATTTATATTCCATCAACTCTTTATGTAATTGATTTTTTGTATTTCCTATTAAGGTCTGATTAATAATTCTTATTGTGTTTGTGGACAGCCTATCACTTAATTGTTTGAAATCAGTTATCACTGCAGCGTTTTCTTTCCGCTTTCATAAAAATGCAGAAATTCTTATCTAATAAAGTCTAGCCCCTTTCAATACACAACCCGGTTGCTGTCTTGTGCATTTAGAAGATAGCTAAACGAAGTCTCGTACTTGTTTGTCGCCAGTTTCTGGACTTTTTATGTAGACTTCACAAATAACTTTTCCTCTCTCTCTCTCTCTCTCTCTCTCTCTCTCTCTCTCTCTCTCTCTCTCTCTCTCTCTCTCTCTCTCTCTCTCTCTCTCAGTTTTACAAACCTCACAGATATCAGTTTGAGGTAAGTGGTGCATGTTGTTATTGATGGTTGGGAATTTTGCGGGGAAAGAAAATAAACAAAACTGAAAATCCTCTCAAAAGCAAACAGTAACGGAAGATTGAAGCGAGAGTATCCGTGTTCTTAACGCATGTAGTTCACCAGAATAAAGAAGAGTTAAGCGCTGCCAGAAAAATAAGCAAATATAGCTTGCTGCTACTCATGGGAAGAAGAAAAATATCGATATTTGAGACTACTATATGAAGAGGCACAGAGTGACCTGTACATCCATATTTGACGATGAATATTGGTCTTATAGTAGAGGTCGAATTATAGTCAAAGAAGAGTCGATCTGGAATTTAATAATTTCTCAAAGGCTACGATGGGCAGGATATTATGCACCTGTGATCAGTCGATTAAAATGAGTCGCAGCCGGCGATGGAAAGAGAGAGAGAGAGAGAGAGAAAGAGAGAGAGAGAGAGAGAGAGAGAGAGAGAGAGAGAGAGAGAGAGAGAGAGAGAGAGAGAGAGAGACTAGGAAAGACAGAAGTGAATTCATAATAAACGCGGGCGATCAGACGTAAGGCTCTGACGAGGTAATAATCACCCCACTGAAGTCCTGCCGTTTATCAGATTTTCCTCTCTCTCTCTCTCTCTCTCTCTCTCTCTCTCTCTCTCTCTCTCTCTCTCTCTCTCTCTCTCTCTCTCTCTCATTTGAGGTTGTTAATAGGGAAATAATACCCCGTTCCAGGATATATATATTATATATATATAGTATATATATATATATATATATATATATATATATATATATAAGAATAAATATTAGCATATATATATATATATATATATATATATATATATATATACTTATATTTATACACACACACACACACACACACATATATATATATATATATATATATATATATATATATATATATATATATATATATATATATTTATATATATATATATATATATATATATATATATATATATATATGTGTACATATATATTTATGAACGTGTTCACTCGGTTACTCAGTTGTAAGTGGAGAAACAGATGCCTACGAGTGTGTACAAAACAAAATCTTTAATAAATACCCTTCAAGAAGAGATTATAAGCACTTCCCAGAAATCCAATGTTGAATGGATGAATTCCTTTCAAGACTCGCATTATTTACCCGCTTATCTATCTTATTTATCTATCTTATCTTGCATGGCTCGTTTCCCTCCTGGCGTGGCAGAAGTGTTCCATTTTTTTATGCCTTTACTCCGGAACGGACGAAGCAGCTGGGACGCCTATATGAGATTTGAGGTAATCCACTCTCGCATCCGAAGCGGCTCTTGTGATGCGTCCGCCATAATCATCAACAAAGGCTGTACTAATGAGTTTCTGAGTCTTATATCGATCCCGCGTGTACTGAAGGGTAATTGAATATCCTTTTGATCTGCGGCCTCGTGTCACATCCTTCCCGTTATCCTTCCCCTGTACTTTCTGGGTTTTGGGGATGAAGGAGGATCCTCGTTTGGAGGAAGAAGGTTTTTTTTTTATTTGTGATTTTATAGTATATATGGGAGATTAGATTTACCTTTCTCAACATTTTACGTTGTAAAATAACTGGAGAGATTCGGATGTGAACTTCTGTGATTAGAATTTTCCCTCAGCTTGCTGTAAGGAACGTAGCAGTAATGTCGAAATTTAATAAAAACAGAAAATACATATTAGTTTATTTTCGCTTAGCTTGCTATGAAGAGCATTCACAGTAAAGTATATTACAGTATAAACTAAAGGTCATTATATATTTTATCATTTTATATTCTCAGATATGGAAGAATGTAACTGTGTGGCGTACGTAAGCATTTGTAACAGGATGTTCGCAAAAGTAGACAGCGGATATGTATGTGTATATGGTTACTGTTGTGGTTACAGCGGCGTTAAAGAAAATCTGCGGCCAGCAACCTTGTCTCAATAGATGTGCTTAGAAGAGAAGTCTGTATATTTTGTGAATGATCTTGATTGAGCAGATGTGTGTGTGTCTACTCTTGATCATATATGTCTGTATATACTGTATATAAAAATATATATAATGTGTGCATGTATGTATGTATGTATGTACGTATACAAACAGGCATGCCGTATGATCAGGTGTACTGTATTGAAAACCACCAACGATTTTCCCACGATTGTTCAATTTTCGAAGGCTACAATGACAAAATATAATTAAGAGACTCAGACAAGTGCAAACAAATTATAGAATATCATACCCAAAAATAGTACAAAAAATACGAGAACGGGATGACACCTAGCAGTGCAAAAGAAGAAATCTGAATGACTGACAAGAGGAGTTTGGAATCCAGTAAGAACGCATGACAAGCACAGAGAATCTATTATTGAAGCATACAAGCAAATTTTATGTTGATTTTTTTTATTCCAAAATTTGCATTGCATATGGTTTTCAAAATGCCTCTCTTGGCCAGTCTTCGCTGATCATAAAAAGTCGTTTTATAATGAATTTTTACAAACCCATTAGTCATATTCCGGCTGTTCATAGTGAGTTAATAGCAATAAAACCCTTGGTTATCTGTCCTCTGTAAATTTAAAGAGAGGCCGAGACCTTAGTAACCTCTGGTGTGATGTCTAAATTTGATTGTCCCAGATGGGACCTGGGGACGTGGGTCGACTGCGCACGGAGGTTCTTAAGTGGGAGGATATAGATTCTCATCGTAGGTTTAGCTGTAGAAAAGGCTTGAATTACGGAACCAGAATTCGGTAATATAGAAAACGCCTCCCCTTTTGGAAATATAAACTAGAATAAACTTGTCAGGTGTTTTCTTTTGGGCCAATTCTATATATATATATATATATATATATATATATATATATATATATATATATATATATATATATATATATATATATATATATATATATAGATGTGTGTGTATGTATGTATGTATATATATATATGGATATATGGTATATATATATTGGATTTTTAACCTTGAAGAATGAAATAATTAAGGTCCAAAAACGTTGTTGATTTTATTAACAGGTTAATCGCACTGTCATGAATTTCCCTATCCTCAACTATTAATTCTAATAAGAGTTTATCGGAATGAGGATTCCTCAGCTTAGTCAATGTCAGCGTCTTTAATACTCAGTTCTATTCTCTCTGTATTCTCTCCCGTTTATTCGATTGTTTTTTTTTTTTTATTTAGAATTATGTGAAACATGACTTCTAGTGATATTTGGCTGAGCTGTATTTGAGATATCGCCTTCTGATGATTAAATATCGTATCAGTAAGCGATGTGGTCTTTAAATGCGCAGCTTCCATTTCCTTCCACACACACACACACACACACACACACACACACATATATATATATATATATATATATATATATATATATATATATATATATATATATATATATATATATATATATATATATATACATACTAAAGTTTTATGTTGGAATTACTCTTCCTTGGTTGATTTATTGCTATTGAACGCGTGATGCTCTTTCGTGTATCTCCCTTCTTGACATTAAATCTGAGGAAATACCTTTGATTAGTTATCCCCTTCTCACTTGGTCCCTTGGTACTCATCCTTCCACTACAAATGGCCTTATCTCTTTCTTTTCTGTAGGTACTATTTCAGTCACTGATCAGCAGTTCTGTTCGGCTCAGGGAAGAATTCATCCTTCTCATATGCCTGCTAGTAACAGCCGTCAGCCAACACTTCCTACACTGATTTCGCGCAAATCGATTATCCTTTGATCTCGCTCTGCATTAACTTTTTATTTCCTTTTACTGCCAA